>APFE030833603.1:89921-116368 GCA_000404065.3 Pinus taeda
AGCTTATGTAAAATTTCATTCTTTTATTAATAAATTGCCTGAAGTGGTCGTGTTGGCTCAGGCCGTGGACTGTTTCCCTCTTTGAGGGTTTTAACCATGTCAAAAATACTAGTGTATTGATCTGTGATCTATTTGTGAGCGGTTTCCTTTAGTGTTCTGTCTGAGGAACTTACCCTGTAAATTCCTACAAAAACATCATGTCTTTAAGAAATATAATGCTTTAGAAAACGTCCATTGACTGGACCTCCTGGTAAAGATTCTCCATGTGGACCTTCTAAGTTGAAAGTGTTTTTTCCCCGGAAAGATGCAATTATGTATGGCCCTTTCCAAATGTTCTCAAACTTCCGACGTTTACCTTTATCCTCAATGCAAGCATCCCATTTCAGAACAACGTCTTGGAATTTGGAGTCATCCTCTTTGGTTTTTCTATCAAAAACCTTTTTGATTTGATCTTGTATTTCATGAGGTTTTTCATACACCCGTTCTCTGGTTTCCTGCACTCCATTTACCTGATTTATCCTTCTCTATAGCCGATTTGGTTCCTCTTCCAACTCTTGTAAATATTTCATAACATGCATTCCAATTGAAACATGAAATAATGAATCAGTACCATATACCAACTAGAAAGGAGAAGTATTGATTGACCTTTTAGTGCTAACTCTATCCGCTCATAAGGAAAATTTAAGCTGTGTGTGCCAATCCTCTTTTAATCTTCTAACAACTTTTTAATATTCTGACTAAACTCTTATTGGAGGATTTTGCAATTCCATTACGTTGAGGGTAATAGGTTTTGGAATGGATAAGTATGATATGGTAGTCTTCTTAGAATTTTACTAACTTCTTAGACTTGAAACATTGTGCATTATCATTAATTATCCTCTTTGGGCAGCCAATAATAAAAAGAATGTTTTCTAAGAATTGAATAACCAAAAGATTAGTAGCTTGCATGCTTGGAAGGGCTTCAATCCATTTTTTAAAGTAATTTGTCCCTGTCATGATCCATCGATGTTGTGTTGATGATACCAGATTAATTTCACCTATAAAGTCAAGACCCCAATGCTAGAAAGGTGCCTCTACAAAGATAGGTCTCAAAGGTAAAGACATTAGTTTTGACTTACCCTCAAACAACTAGCATTGGTGACAAGCCGCTACTTCTTTTCTAACATCAGAAAATAAATTAGGCCAATAAAAACTAGTTCTCAAGATTTTATCCATTTTGGCCTTCCAGTAATGATGTCCCCCATATGGTGCTTCATGAAAATATTTACCCATTTTCTTAGCTTCATCTTCTAGCAGATAGTTCAACAAAATACACTGAGGATCTTTCTAATATAGATAATCATTCAAAAGACAATATTTCACAGATTTCAATCTCAAAACTCTAACCCGGGTCTTATCTATTCTTTGTGGAACTTGTAAATTTTTCAAAATGTAAACAACATCAACATACCACAAACATTTTTTAAAACAATATTCAGCTTCAACCATTGATTCTTCATCTAGCTGATATGATAATTCAAAAACATAATTTATACCAACAACATCAATATTTGAATCAGTCATTACTCTAGCTAGACCTTGTCCTTTAATCAACTTGGTAGGTTTGGTTTCCATGTCCTACTCCAAAATTTTAGCAATCCATGTCCCTCTTCTACCATATATGTTTGGATGTACTAAAATACACTTTATTGCAGCATCTGGTACATACGCAATCATATGAGAATGAAAAATAAACACTCTAAAATATTTTAGTTCTTTGATCAATGCACGTGCCTGTTTGTATAGAATATTGTACTTTAGTTCAACGTCCCTCAATTCCCCGCTGAAAAAGGAGATGGATTGTTTTGGTCCTTCATCATTCTTCTGAATAAACACACCAGAGATAGTGTGTTTAAAAGAAAAAGAAAAAATCATGAAACCTTTCTAGATAAATCACCACAAAATTATATATTTCATCAGCAAAGGTGATGTCCATTTCACACTGAAAAGTGGCTCTTGAGTTCATGAGTCTGAAGGGAATCTTAGAATACATGAATGTACCCCATGGTGTGTTGAAGGTAGTCTTCTCCTGATCTTTTAGGTCAACCATGATCTAATTGTATCCGGAAAACCCATCTAGCATGGAAATCCTTTCTGAACCAACCGCCTTCAAGAGAATGTGATCCATTTTCGGTAAAGGATAATTATCCTTCATTGAGACTTTATTCAAATTTATAAAATCAACACATAGGAAAATCTCCCCACTTTTCTTTATTTCTGGCACCAATTTTTCTACCTAATTGGAAAATCTGAGTGGAATGATAATTTTTGCAACCCACAATCTTTTTACTTCTTTATCAATTAGTGGTAGTGGTTTTGGATTGATCCTTCTTAACTTTGGTTTGAATGGTTTCTCATTTTCCTTAAGTGGTATAATATGTTGCTTAATGGATTGATCTTAAATCTTCAAATGTTCGTACCTCCAGGTGAATATATCAGTGAATTCCTTCAATAATTCTACATATTGTGTCTTCTACTCTTTCTTCAAAGTGCTGGAAACTTTGACAACTTTTGGGTCACTTTTGGTTCCCAAATTTTAATCCTCCATCTTCCCCTCAATCAACAGAATTCTTGGCTTCATTGCTACATCATTAGAATCAAATAATATTTCTAAAGGTACTAAGCCTCTAAGAATCAAATTATTAGTAAGTTGAATACTTTCCTTTCCTACTACAATATTCAAATAGATTGTTGTTTCAGAATTTTCATTAGCAATTTCATCTTCATGGATTTCCATCAGAGTGTTGTGGAATTCATCTGTTCTTTCCAAAAATCTTCTGATATATTGATCGTCTTCAAAAATCTTCCAATTCTTTGTATTATTTGGAATTGAAGGCCAGTGTCTAACATTTATCTCATATTTTTTTTTGAATACAATGGAGCTCTAAATGCACTAGAAGCCTTTTCCAGAGAATTTGTAATTCCATTCTTCTCTCTTGGTATCAATGAGATTTCATGTTTAGCGAAGAATTTAGAAAACAAATCCCAAATTTCATTTCTATAAGCTCTCATTCTTAGATACCTAGTTTGATAGAAAGATTTAACTTGATTCACAACCAACTTCGAATCTCTAAAAATGTGAAATTTCTTTGCCTTTTGCTCTCATAACAAATTTAAACCAATAATGAGAGATTCATACGCCGCTATGTTATTTGTACAATCGAGAAATAATTTAAAAGAATGAAATTGACTTATATAATATTGTGGAAATATCCACACCTGCTCTCGAACCCTTCTCAGATATGGATCCATCAAATTACAATTTATAGACCTCCCCTGAAGAAATCTGAACATGTTCTTATTGAATATAAATTTCATTTGTTGTTGATGTTTCTCCATCAACACAACAATCATTGAAAAATATTTGTGATCCTAGCTCTGTGTATACTCTATATATTAGATGATTATCCAGTTTCATTTTGTTGCTCACCATATAGGCCATTTAAACTTCTAGGAATAGCCTTTTCATTTCACCAAACAATTGTATAGAAGCATTAAGTCATGTCCATCTATAAATTTCCTCCCAATCTTGTTGCCTAAAATTGGGATAACAACATGCCAAATATGGCAGGAATGCCTATTACTACTATATCAATCAAAACAATATTAGCAGGGATCTTACCTAAGGTGAGAACTAAATATTTAATCAGCCCTAATCATTTTACCTTTCTGGAATCAAAGGAGAACAAATCTTTATAGGGACTAGTAATTTGAAGTCCTAGATGGACCATGACTAATTTGGGCATGACATTATGTGAGGCTCCAGAGTCCTACATTGCGTTATGAAGAATCATGTCATGAACATTTAGACTTACATAAAAAGGGGGTGAAGCATTTTTTTCACTTGTGACGTGTGGGCCAAATACAAATTCGAGAGCCTCATCATCTAGGTTCAAAGAATCTTGTGAAACTATGTTGAATTGATTAATCTTTGAATTTTCGATCATAGTAGAAAATATTTTCCTATATTTCTCATTTCTTAAAAGTTCAACAAAAGGAATGGACACTTTCAACTTATTGATTTTAGACTCTAGATTAAAAGTTGCCTATAATTTTTCTACGTCATTGGTCTCCTTTCTTGCTTCTTTTGGATTGTCCTTCTTTCGCTCCTCTTTGATTTCTAAGGTTTTGCTGTCTTTGAAAATCTGTCACCACATTATTATACCCCTGTTGATAAACAATTGAATTGCAGAGAAGAACACTATTGTTTTCTCGCTAGCATCCAACAAAAAGGTCATGTTCTCCTTTGGTGCCAAAAACGTAGGTCTCCTCGTCCTCGAAGCACCCATTTTGATGGTCTTTTTCTTCATCATTATCCTCATCTACAAATGATTCAGGAAAAGGAGGTCAAACAACAAGCTACTTTTCTTCATGAGATTTATGCTCTCTAGGATAGTTTTGAGCTGATTGGGGTCTCCTAAAATTTGGATTTCTGACTTGAGGTTGATTCTCACCTCGTGGAGGGGTCAACTTATCCAATAGTTTCTATATAGTTTTCAGAATTACATCAAATTTCAAGTCAAGGGATGAAGATGAATCTTCTTTGAAACCTACTCAGCTTTAGCCTTCATTTTTTCATTCTTTGTCAATAAATTGGCCTCCACTCCAATTGCATTAGTCTACATTTTCTCCAAAGTAGAAGGGTTTCTTTCAATGAGTTGATAAGATAGCTTGGCATAAAATCAATTAGGATAATGTAACAAAACTAAACTAGGATGGGTTTTGATTTTATCTAGAATAGAATTATAAATTTTATTAAATCTGACTATGAATTCTTGTACAAATTCTCCTGGGTTTCTTTTTAGTGCATTATAATCGACTATAATCTGCAATGGGGTTTTCTTCACTTCACATCTATATAGAAACAACCATACAAACTCCTGGAAGTTATTAATACTAGCTGTGGTAAATACATAAACCATTTCTTTACCTCACCAAATAAAATCTATGCAAAAAGCTTCAATTTTATGTCATCATGGTAAACTTATTCTAGATCTATGAAATTGTTGAGTTTGTCTAGATGTTGTTGAGCAGTATAATATCCAGTCCCATCAAGCTAAATAAGACAATGTCCATAATTCTATGGGACAACATGGAACTATGTTGGAAGATTCAGAGGTGCATATCTGGCAGCCATAGGCCTATGATTTGAACTTGTACTAACAGTAGGAGTAAAGATAGCAGAAGTTACAGGTACCGAGATTGTTGGAATGGAAGTTCACGAACTAGGCTTTTGAAAAACTCTAGATGAAAACTGAGTAGTTGGAGTAAACAAATATGGAATGAAATAAGGATAAGTCGGAGATTTAGCAGCACCTTCTTGAAGTCCCTTGGCTTTTTGTTCCAATTTCTGAAAGAAAGCCCCAATCTCAAAATCTTGGGGTAAAAAATCTAGTTCTGGGATAGAGGACCCAAAGTAAAGGTCTTAATATAAGTTGGATCTAAAATAGTTTTTGACAAATTACTCTTAGACTTAGATCTAAGTAAGTTACTTTCAAATTTAATATGTAGCACTAATTCTTCAAAACTTTCATGTTTTGCAAGTAGAGAGAAACATCTTTCTAAATCGACCGTACATGTTTCCTTAGGAGTCTTTTTCTTGAACAACTTTTCTAGGCTTGGAAAAATCTGAGGTGGATTTGGATTTGGGTTCCTCCAAGTATGAACACTTGTATGAACTAGAACTCTATCAGTAAGAACCCTTCATATCATAGTGTGGAGTCGTCAGAGAAAACATCTTGCAGCCAAATTGATATGCAAATCTTTGTTTTCCCTTAGAGATATGATCTTCAACAATAAAATCGTTAGGGGAAAAGATATGATTTTTGTTCCTCAACAACAACGCCAAAATGTTATCACTCAGGGAAAACCCTGGCTATAGGGAAAAACCTTGAGGTAACCTTAAAACCTCTTTTAGGTTGAATTTGGCCCTTTAAACTGGAGAGGGATATCTCTGTAAAACTCAACTACCCTATGGTCATGGTAGTACAAGGTTTTGTACAACTGAGTTAAGATGTCTAGATTTAGGTCCAGGGATAAATTGGTTGGGTGATCTTCAAAACCATTGGGCATGGAGTCTAGCTATTAAACACATGATATTACTGCTCCAATGAGCAGGTTGTAGAAAGCATGACAGTTACAAATGCTTTTACTGTTTGGGAGATTTGGAGGAAATATGACTAAAAGAAAACAAATTTTATAGATGACTAGAATAACACATATTAATGAGTGATAATTTAAGAGAGGAGAATCAGTGGAATCCAATCTCATAAACTAACATTCCCATACATTTAAGAAGACAATTATATAACAGATAAATATTGACAGGGAGAAGTAACACATGAATTTCCTACCAACTGCTCATGAAACACTGTGAATACATTCAAGATTTGCTCAAATATATTTGGACTACAAGTGTTTTTCCAATAAATTCCAACCTTGTTCCAATATTCATAAACTATTTATATAGTTCTTACATAATAGTTTGCAAAATAATAGTCATCACATAATTATAGAAACTAAGATATTTTAAATATATTTCAAGTTCATGTATGCAAAGATAAACTTAAAAATATTTTTCCTTTCCTAGAATAACTATAGGAAAATATGCTTGTATTTAGGCAAACAAAATATAGGGTCACCTACCTTCGTTGAAAGTAGAATAGGTCCCTAAACTATAGTTTAGCCTTTCTGCTAACATAACGGGTCCCTCTCCAACAATCCATCAAAATGTCTCCTTCGTTTTTCTTGTTCTTCTTCAATTTTGCTGGAAACTCTTTAACCTTTAAATCTGCAAATTGGTTCATTAACGTTGATCCTTTGCCTTTGAATCTGGAGTGGCTGGAGTTATTTTCTCAAAAAATTGTTGATTGTCGATTCAAACTACCAATCCTTTTTTTCGTGTGACTCAATAGCTTCTGAATCATACACCTTCAACTTTTTGTATGGTCTTATCGAAGAAGTTTCCACCTTATTACTTCACCGATACTCCTCAACCCCTTGCACTTTATCCTTTGGAATTTATTTTGTTATATGATTGGGCCAATGACTATTGTCTTAATGCCATATTAGAGCTCCTTTATAACGTAGGTTAACGCAAAGTTAGAATTTTTTCTTGGCTCCTTTTTCTTTATCCCTTCCCGCATTTCTCACCACAGGACTGAGGGTTGTGACCCACTGCTTAGCTTTGAGCTGCTAGGGTGTTTTTTTTGCTATGAGGGCTATTTTTTCTTTGTTAAGTTCTTAGCGCTCATGTGCTAGCCCTAATACTAGATCCCCCTCTCATCGAAACTTTTTCAAGTGGCAAGTGTTACAAAGTGCTGACATCCTCAACCTCCAATACACTGACCTCCGATATGACATCATCACTCCACGTGGCACCTCATGAGGGGTGACATGTGTGAATCTGATTTCCCCCCTAGGCGCCCTCAAAATGCCAAAACTACCTACCACATGTCCTTCCATACTGCCACATCATGTTGACGTCAGATGCCACTGTAGCTTTATCGAAACTAATCATTTGTCACCACGTGTCCCTTATTGGAACCAATCAAATGCTTCCATGTGTTCTGCTAGAGGAGAGAGAAAAGGGTACATCCACCTCTAATTTGTCAATGAAATCCTTTGTTAATTCTTTATTGGCCTTCTCCAAGTCTTTCTAATACTATCAACGCTTTATGATATCCCAAATTTTTAAAGGATCTCACTTTAATAGGTTCTGATTCTCTGATTCGCCAACCTCCGATGTTGTGATGTGCCAAAATGAGATCGCTGATATACAATCTTCGATATGCTTAATTCTATGATATATAGGACCTCAGATATGTGATTGTCGATCTTCTCTAGACCTTTGATATGAAATCATCAATTTGTTGGACCTCCGATATGTGATCATTGATTTTCTTTGGACCTCCGATATTCCTTCCTTTCAAAGCCTTCAAACCCTTAAACTTCAACAAGCCATATCTTTTGATCTAGGAGTCCATTTTTGGACTTCCCACATATCATTGGAAAGCTTGTTCAGATAAATTTCCAATGAAGACAGTCTAATGTCGACTTTGATCCCTTTTACTTCTTGGAAAATGACTACAAACTTCTTTTCTTATTTACTCAAATTTCCAAAAAATGTTGACAACCCTCCTATCAAGAAATTTCCATGTTTATTATAATTCTAAATAATGACACTACAATTGTTAGTATTTTCCAAGAAGTATTTAAAATGTGAAATGTTTATTGTGATAACAGGCCCAAGAAACCCCCATTCTAGGTAGTCTACCTATCCTAATCTACATAAGCCCAAAAAATCGCATACCACCCTGTCCTCAACACATTACATAACACAAGGGCCTATAAAATGCCATCCTTTCTTCTCCCAACAAATTACACAACACACATGTATACATAATGTACAACATAACATACAAATACACTTAGTACATCAACACAAATACACACGGTACAACACAGTAATACACATAGTACAACACAACACATACACAATACACATGGAACATCATAATATGTATACAATAATGTTGAAAATCTAGAAACCATATCATCTCTATACATAGGCACTAGGAAACATTTTTACTAATATCTTTCCCATGCTTCATCATGTGCATCCACAATCCAAATCCAAGATCTATGGTTTCTTGGGTTATCCATGCTTGTTCTAGCATGTCACAAATCACACTACTTTCATTTTGCTAATGCATCCTTCAACATTCCTTGTTCATAATGTAAACACTAGCATAATATAAGAATCATATTACATGATATTATAATCATAGATCAACTAGAGCTACTTCTTCCCACTTTATTTCTAATCAAACCAAAAACCTTTTTACGCCATTCACATTTGCATTAAGTAAATTGAAAAAAACATTATTCCACAAGAATGACTCTTGAGAAAACATATGAGTCACAATGGCATTCATATATGTATATAAACATTGGCATGATCATGAACATATCACATATACAAGTAAGGCCAGGGCCATAAGAACTTCTTTTGTATCATTTTCATGACTACCTATGCCCTGTCCATTACCTTATGTACAATACCCGCCCACTTGGTTTTCACACTGCAGTCCACTTAGTCATGGGCATATCAAATGTCAACACATGTCAAATAAAACCATAGTTTTTAGGGAACTCATATTTTTGTTGTTATTTACACTATAGGTTTCATCCTGTACATAATTTATTTTCTTCTTGCTTTCATATTTAGGAGAGATATTTTAATGTACACCAGCAATGGTATTCTGACTCATAGCCCAAAGAAAATCTTTCTCATTTTTTTCATGGTCATTAATTATTTATAACATCTCCTTTAGGTCATAACTTTGTTGGTCCTTATCAGCTCTCTTACTAGAGCTTCATGGTCTTCCTGCCATGCCTAACTAATGTTCCCAAGGCCCGCAAATAATGAATAATAAAAGGAATAATCCAAAGGAAGAGAGGGAAACCATAAAAGAAAGGAATTCATGAAAGTAGTCATAAAATAACACAACAAAATAGCATGGCCATGTGCAATCCAATAATAAAAGAAAAGGACAATTCAAACATAAATCAATCAGGGAACACAAAACACAAAATATTCGAGAACATAACAACTCACTCCCCATGAGTTCTAGTGTTCCCAATGGTTCAACAATAAAATCATAGGAAATTTATAATTATTCATGTCTGTTGCACCATGCCAAAATACAAAATTATTTTACTACCACTGAGTCTTGCTTTGCTAACACATACACCCAGTTGTTAGTATTTTAATGAAATATAATAATTATATGATTTGTTATCTTTCCATGCTAATCCAAGCACACTACCCTACAACTGTACACATAACTCAATTTATTCATTAGCATCATGTTTCAATGAGAACAAAATTTTAATCCAATACGTTAACTAGGTTTCGAAATTTAGAATACATATACACATATCAAGATATTTCCATCATGCCATCACATGTTTAGAACTCAATATTTAATCCATGTCAATAGCATAATTAAAACCAACTTCCTTACTGAGGCCATCAACATCAGTTGAATACATGTCCTTCACTGAGACTATCATCATCAAATTATAAAACTCATCCTATAACACTTTTGCAATTAACCTTCTTTTCCCAAGCCAATCATACCATTTGCAGCCTCAGGGGAGTTAGTTAGAAAAAAATATGTCACATCAACATCTTGGTTATGCATGTAATAAACTCAAGACCATTTCATCACGATGTTACACCTAACATTCACTTATTCAAGCAAACAATAAATATGCAAGCCATAATTATAGTGTTGTATCAAGCACCTAAAACAAGAAATTATCAAACCATTTGATTCTCGAATAGAGTCACAAACACTATACTTGTAACAACCCCGGTGAAAATTCCATGTAAAAATATATAAGGCCAAGGTTGATGGGACATGTATTTCAAGCTGAATGTTGGGAAAGACATCCTATGGGGTGTTCATTTGGTTGTTTATGGCTAAGGAAATTAGCAAAGGAAATGGATAAGGTTTTGGAAAGGCAAAATGGCATGTTTGGCACAATTATTTATGAAAATAATGGAAATTAGGAGAAAATCAAGGTGAAAGGTCACAAGTTGCATGTGAGGAGGAAACTAATTGAAAATGAATAAAATAGAGGCCCAATTGATAAAAATACTTCTGAGGATCAGTTGGAAAGCTTGGTTAGTGTAACCTTTTCTCCGTTGAGTGTTCGAGCTATCTCTCTCTCTCTCTCTCTTGGACACTTGGAGTTTCTTGGAGCGCTTTGGCATTAGAGCAAGAAAGTGAAAGAAGGTGAGAGGAAGAAAAGATCAAGTAGGGAAAGGTAAGAGCAAGAAGCTACAATAGGATTCATTGCAGGTATAGACTTTCATGTGTATTTTCCTTGCTAGATTTTGTATGCATATGATTGCATGTGTTTCTTTCTTACCATTTCATGGGTTTTTCTAGGTGTGAGAGTATTTTTAGCCTAGCCTTGCCATTTCCTAATAGCTTTGATGAGATGGTTTCTCTCATTTAGTTTATATGGGATGGACATATTGGATTCGAAGATGAGTGGGGTGGATATTTGAATTCACAAACACATGGTCTGAGTGGTCCCTGAACCAGACTAAGGATCACAAAGCCACTAGTCTAGTAACCCCTGAACTGGATTGTGGGTTGCGGTAAAGTTAGATTATGTGCCTCGGTGTGCATAGGAATCATTATGAGTGAATCACGAGATATATGATAAATCCAAGAGGTGGATTTTCTCTCTGTTGGGACTAGTGATCCCAGGATGGGATGCATGGTAATTCCTAGAGATCATTTCTCAGTGAAGGGCCTAGTGATCCCTAGATCAAACTATGGATGCATGTTAAAGCCAAAGAGACTAGGAGGCACTCAAATTATTCATGGTGTAGGTGAGGAACTCTAGTGGAATCCATGTCGATTGGTGTCTTTGATGTGTTATATGAGTCCCACATTCATGCTTGAAATATGGCACAGGGGTGCTTAGCTTAAGAGAGAATTGGCTCAGACAATCTATGGTTGGGTGGAACATGGTAGTCCCATCTCCGATTCGTTCATTGCATTCATTAATGATAAATTCATTCCCTTGATTTTCATGTGTAAATGTACTGATGTATATGTGGATTTTGATGGCGGATATGTTTATGGTAATTTTTTCCCTGTTTTGTTGATTATATGTATATTTTATGAAAGCAACTACATATGGCTCTTAGCATGTTTTTACTTGTATATGAATGGATAATGTGCCTATGACCTAATAGATGATAGTGTAGAAAATGACATGATGGAATAATGGTTCATAATGATTCTTAGATAAGTATGAGATCCCGATACTTACTTATGTTGTTTACACTTGTAGGTTACATTTTGATGATATGTTTGACAAAATGCCTATCATGGCTAGTAGGGGTTTGATTATGGCATTGTTCAACTTATTTCTTTTGCATCATTGTTTCCCGATAGTTTTATTGATTTCAAGTTATACTTCCATTATGGGCAGTTGCTAAGGATCTGGGATTGAAAACGTTTCTTAGAACATGGGGCCAGTAGCACAAAAGTGGCAATTTTGGTCTCTGGTCACTGGCAGGGAAGCTTATGAGAGCAACTTTAGGATTTTGGTCCTTCCCTTTCCCATAGCATGAGAGTGACTATGACCTAGCAGATCTAGAAAAATAGTGGGACCCAGGGACATGTTTTCTGAGTGGCTGACATGTCTCCTGAGGGTTCTGTTGCTGATGTTGGATGATTGTGTATGATGTTTATATTGATTTCACTTCCTTAAGGTCACATAGGAGGTCAAATCTGATCACAGTAGCCAATCATCTCATGTCTATGCCTGTTGGCATGGTTACCTCGGTGGATGTGGGAGGAGGGTGTTACAGAGTGGTATCAGAGCATGGTTCAACTCTCGGACTAGAAGAGTGGTGTATGTTGGTCATGCATGCACGTCAGTTGCATGTGTGTCTCTTACACTTGCATTTCATGTGCTTCTCGCATTTTCTTGATGATTGATTTTGGTTGTAGTAATGTTTACATGGAGAATTTGATATTGATTTCATGAAATGTATTTGTCATGAGTATGTGACTCAATACATATGGATTATATTTCACTTACATGTTGATTTTATGTCGCCTACTTACATTGTTTTATGTTAGGTTACATTATTTAATATTTTGATAACATGTATCAGTATTGTAGGTTGGTTACAAGTATTGAATTTTAATGCTTGACTATATGCATTCATGTGTATGTGTAGTTGATTATGCATTTCTTATACATGTTGATGGTTGCATGTGGCAATGCATACAGTGGAGTAATGGTTGTTGTCATGAATGAGGTCATGGTTTGTGTAGTTGATATGGTCATGCATTGATGATTGGACTCTAGATAGATTGGTGTGTATATGGTTTTGTACTCATGTGTTATATGTTTATATGTATTTGTTATACACGTATGGTCTTGGTTGTAGTTATGAATGAATGGTAAGTCCAAAATGCCTTGTGAATTCATTGTATGAAAATTTAGGTCATCATGGTGCTATTGGTTGTTATGATGCTAATGTGTTGGCTAAGATAGAACATGAGATGTAGATCATTAAAGTTAAGTTCGAGCATTGGACCTCAAGGCAAGAGTAGATCGTCATATAGGTATTGTATTTTTGGCATGCAGGTATGTAGGTTGAGGATTGTCATATGCATTAGGTTTCTATACATTAGGCTTTTGTACATGTTTTCGATGTTATGGTTACATACACAATAGATGATATTTAATTAGTATAGTCACATACACATGTGTCATGAATGATAATAACATGTGGTTGTATGCAATTCTATTCTTATTTTATGTTAGATAACTTGATGATCATGTTATATGTTGTTGATTAGTATGTAATAGGTTAACTTGTTGTTGTTATATGATAGTTAGCTTGATGATTAGGTCATATGTCATTGATGAGCATGTTATATGTTAACTGATTATTGTTATATGTTAGTTAACTTGATGATTATGGTTATAACATCAATCTCTTGATGTTATGTGTATCATGCTAAATTGGATTGGACTATGTAGACAGTTATGGTTATGATATTCAGGTATGAGTTGACATATTTGTGATGACTTTTCACACATGGTTTTTATGCATGAAAGATAAATGCTTATGAGTTTATGATGTGAACATGTTAGTTAGTTAGTGTTATGGATATTGTGATCTTATTTATGTTTTATTTGACATGTTGTAAAGTTATATCTTGCTAACTAGATTGATTGTGTAGACAAGATAGAATCCCATGAGGTACACTAAGGTATGTGTTTTCTTATGTAGTATACTTGGTGCTTTGTTCTTGATTATGTCACCTATTTGATGTTGAGTGCTTGGTGTCTATCATGTCATCTAGTTGATTTATTTAACATGATGATTGTACTAACAAATATGTGTTGAGATAGCTAATATGTGCTTGAGTATAGTAGGTGACAGTTGTAGCAATATGTCTAATGACTATGAGTTGAATATGGATGATGACATGATTTTTATTCTTGGTAAAGGTTGATTTCAAATTGATACATATGATTGTCTTGATGTTTGGAACATGGTTGACATGTGTGAGCAGTTGCAGGAAACATGCATGGAATTAGTGTGACAAGGTATATGTGTTTATATAACCTACAGTTTGGTGATGTGACAACGCATAGTAAGCCCCGATTGAAACAATGTAAAAAGGTAAAAGAAAGGAATTGGGTGAGAATTCCTTTGGCTATGTTTGGAAACCCTAATTCCAAATGAATGAGTGCCTCGCATATAGGAAGTATTCTTAACCTTGGTTTTTTCTGACATTACGTGGATATGTGGTATATTCATGAATATGTATTTGATAGGTATATTATCTATTCTTTAGTTATAGGTGGATTTGTCAAAGAATTGGTCTCCCTTAAGAGATGGAGTGGATGTGTTCAGTTGTAAGAAATGTGATTAGCACAACAAGATGAGGTAACTGGTGTGCTATTATGGTTATTTATGCACTGACAATTATATCGTAATGATAACATGATGCAGGGAGTTGCATGGCAAGAGAGGTTTCCTTGAAATCTCAAAGAAGGGTCAGTCGATCTTTCCTTGGGAACCATGGCGATTGATTCATGGTGTCTGTTTTTAGCCTTGTGCTTTTGGTATTTTTCAATTGTCGCACTTGATTTCCAGTTTTTTTATGTTGGGTGCAATGCCTTTCAACTTTGGTTGTGGTGTCGTATTGTTGTTATTGGTTTTCATGATTTTATTCTTGTTTTTTCCTTGGCTTGCCTTTTATGTTTGAGTCTTGAGAATTGGCTGGAAAGAGGAAATTTGATGGTTTATACAGGCGAATGGCATGAATAAGTTCATGGCTATAAGCAATCAAGTGGGAAGAGTATTCATCACAAATATATGAGGTTAGTATCATGTGAATATGAATTTATATTATATTCTTATTTTATGCCTATACTTATGTTATGGACACGTTATACCGAGGAATACATTAGCAAAGTGAAAGTAGTGTGGTATGCGGGATGCTATGATAAGCATGGATAAGATAATGGAAGCAAGGTTTCTTGGTAAGGAAAATGTGGTTTTGGATGTGTAGTACTATTGTTATGCATATGTTTTATACGTTGTAGATGTAACATTTGTGATGTTTGTGCGCATGCAGTATTGTGCATATGTAGTATGTGTACATGTTGTTTAGGAAATGTTATGCACAAAGTGTTAGTATAGATAGTGTTGTATGGATGTTGCATATTCAGTGATGGGTATAGACGGTGCTATGTACAGGTTGGATATATGATGTTGTGTATATATTGTACTGTGTGCCTGATGTATGTGCGTTCTTGTGTGCATATGGTGCTCTGTGCATGTTGTATATGTAGTGTCATGTACAGATGATGTTGTGTACATGTTGGAAATATAGTGCTATGTACCAGTGGTGTTGCATGCTTGTTGTACATTGGTACTATGTACATATGGTGTGGTGTGCATGATTGTGCAAGTGTTGATGTGTGCATGTGTTGTTGTGTACATGTCATACAAGTGGCACCTTGTGTAGGTGGCGATGTGTACATGTCATGCGTGTGGCGTTGTGTACATGTGGTGTCATGTACATGTCGTGCATGTTATACTATGTTCATGTGGTATTGTGTACACATTGTATAGGTGGTGCAGTGTACATGTGGCATTGTGTACATGTTGTGTAGGTGATGTTGTGTACATGTGATGTGATGCACATGTTGTGCAAGTGATTCAGTGTACCGATGGTATTTTCTACATGTTGTACATATGGTACTAGTGTACATGTGTATTGTGTGCATGTCATACATGTTGTGTTGTGTACATGCAATACTATGTATGTGAATTTTGTAGTCATGGTATCATGACATGTGTACTCATTGTGTTGTACTATGTGTAGTACATGTATATTGTTTGGTTGTATATCGGGTATATGTGTATGCATTTTGAGGTGTCACACATTGTGTGCAGATGTATGTCTTGTGATGTAAATTGTGTATGTATACGTGTTATATTGTGTACAACAGGTGTGGGTGTATGTATGTATTATGTTGTGTTGTACACAGGGCGTAGGTGCATGTATTGTGGTGTGTTGTCTACTGGGTGTAGGTGTATGCGTTGTATGTCAGGTGGGAATGCATGTTTTGAATGGTGTGGTATGTTGTGTGTGGTTGTATATGTGGGATGTACATTATGTGTGTGTGCACATAGTTGAGGGGAAGGCATTGAGTGTTTGTTAGGTGTGACAACTGATCTGGTGTGCATATGGAATAATGAAAAAGGAAAAAAAAAGGATTGATGGAGGATAAGTATCAGTATTTTATGGAATAATGAAAAAGGAAAAAAAAAGGATTGATGGAGGATAAGTATCAGTATTTTAATTCAATTTTATTATGTGTGTGATTTATGATTTTGGTCTATGATGATTACATGTGATCTATGATTTTGGTTTATGGTGGTTACATGTGATTTATGATTTTGATCTACAATGGTTGTGTTTTGAGCTAACTTGATGTGATATGTTTATACATGATTATTTGCTCAAAAATTCTAGTTTGATTTATTGTGACAAGAAGTAAACCAGATTGCAAGTGGACCTTATTGACGAGCTATCAATGTGGTATGATGTGAATTTGTTTCAATTTACTTTAAATCTAATTGAAGTTATGTTCTTGGTACAGGAAGCACATAAATATCAGTTGGGTGATTGAAATCAACTACAAAAATTAGTAGTAGCAACAAAAGGAATTGAAAAATGTAGTAGTATGCTAGTAAATCACTTCAGGATTAGGTTCATTATGGGACACTGGTACCCAATTGTGTCCATTGAATGCCATGAGCATGTTAAGACCAGTGTGATTGTCTTAAGGGAGGGATATGCCTTGGTTTTTGTATCTTCTGATGTGAGGAAGCCTTTCCAATGGATGGACTTCCGAGGATGGGGGTGCCAGTAGAACTTGGAAGGTAAGTAACTACACAAAAGGGATTGACCGGATTTCCCTTGGTCATTAGCATTGCCAGATGGAATTAGATGCACATTGAGAGTGGGCTCTAGAACAATGAGTCGGTAAATGTTCACTGAGAGGACAATTGGCATAGGTTTATAGTGCTAGACATTATATGCTGATTTGAATTTGTAGTGGATTCTGAACTTCCTAGGAAGGAGGTGAATCCTGGTATTACTTTGAGTGTGGAGGTGTGATCCTTTAGATTCCCTTGTTTATTGATATAGGCATCATATGCTTTATTTTCTGGCTTAGTAAATGTGCAAATGTGTATATGTGGTTATTAAAAATGTCGTAATGAGTTGTGTTATAAAGCTCTAGTATCTGGTATGCTTGTTATTTGGTCATGTTGTCATGATTTTTTGATTTTGAGTAGGTTATTCATTGTAAAAATTGCAACGATTTGTGTTATAAAGCTCCATTGGAAGTATGTTTTGTTTTCAATAGCCTTGTTGGTTATAGGTTTCATTGAACACCGAGGACAGTGTTCCCCCAAGGGGGGCTTTTGTAATAGACCTAGTGAAAATTCCATGTAAAAATATATAAGGTCACGGTTGATGGGACACATATTCCATGCTGAATGTTGGGCAAGACATTCTAGGGGGTGTTCATTTTGTTGTTTATGGATAAGGAAATTAGAAAAGGCAATGGCTAAGGCTTTGGAAAGGAAAATTGACATTTTTGACACAATTATTTATGAAAATAATGGAAATTAGGAGAAAATGAAGGTGAAAGGTCACAGGTTGCATGTGAGGAATAAAGTGATGGAAAATTAAGAAAATAAGGGCCTTATTGATAAAAAGGCTTATGACGATAAATTGGGAAGCTTTGGTCAATGTAACCTTGTTGTCTTGAGTGGGCTTGACCCAAGTTCAGAGTTATTTAGCCAAACCAATCCCTGCACTACTAGCCCTTTCGGCATCAGCACACAGAACGCGGACTAAAGTCTCACCCGAAGCAGTATGGGGGGATGCTAGAACCAAGTTTCCACACCCTTGAGATGTGTGAGGTGTTGATTTAGTCCAACTATGCTTATCTTCATGCAGGTTACTTCGTGCACTGTTTTAAACTTCAATACCGTCAGTATTTGTTATAATGACCTTTTGCACAGCCCTAACTAGGGGCTGAAATGCTTTCATGCTGCTATGGCAGTGAACTGCACTATTTCCCCATGTTACACCGTGAATCTTACTTATTTTCTTACAAATGTTAGTCAACTTTGCATAAACATATATTCTATCTTGTATTCACTTAATCAACACATTCATACATATTTGCACATCATATAAGCATTAAAAGTGCAATGTATATTCAATGTAATAGATGCATAAAACAAAAAATAAATACACATAATGGATATGAAACTTCTCTTTATTAATTCTCCAACGTTACAGACTCGACTTTCCCTGCACACTCAGTTGCACGGGTCCGCGCACTCAGCTGCGGACTACTAGGCCTCTGTGCACTCAGTTGTAGAGCCTTCTCCTACTCTACAACCCACAAATAGACTTTACACTATAAATATGACTCAACTTTCCATCCTTAGATCCGTTTCTATTTATTGATGTCTTAACTACTTAGAGCCTTGCTCTATTTATACAATCCCATGGTCCGCGGACCATGGGTAGATCTCTATAGCTGACATTACAATAAAAAAATTGAGGGTGGACAACCCTATGACTCTTTTACAAGCTACGTGCTTAGTGCCCAAAAAATGTGGAGTCTTTATAATGAAGTTACAATTTTTTACCAAAATCTGGGCTCTAAGCCCCAAAACTTCCTTTGGGGGATCCCGTGCCCAACAGGTCCCCAACACAAACATCATGAATCGCCCTCGAATCACTCTGTTCATGTAGAGATCCCTGCGTGAAGACCTCCCAATTCTGCTTGGATTACTACAAGATCAACAACACACTTAGTGGCTGCCTGTTGTACCTCCTTGACGTGCTGTTTAGAGACCAATGTAGCTGAACTACTACCCTGAACGTTTTCTTGTGTTCCCTGCAACTGCATGAGCTTTGCTTCAATGGAGGCGGTAATGATATAAGCCTCATCAATCCATGACTGTAAGTGTGCCTTTAGAACTACTTCCTTATGTCGAGCAACATCTACCTATTCCTTGAGTGCTTTCGCATGCTGCATCCTTGCAAGCCTCAGTGTAAGGGCAACTATCTGCGTGGTCCATTTTACTTCGTCATATTTTTGCTATAGCTCACGTGCCTCTATCTCTAGGTGATGTATGTTTGGGTCCTCTTGCAGAGTGGTGAGAACCTCGAATGACTACTCAAACATCTTTTTGCAGTCTATCATTACATTGTTAACCTCCGATATGGCTATTGTGATCGTGCTGGTGCGTTGTTTCTTAACGTCTAGCAGAGTTGAAGGCTATGCTTTCAATTGCAGTTCGGCGATATGAAGGTTCAATTCGAGCTAAACCCTGGACATCTCTTCCTTTACCTTTTGCACCCCTACTTCTAGTTTCCAGACGTGCACAACCATTGGTTCCTCCATCTTGCATGGCCAACTCTAGGACCATCTCGCAAGCTTCCTCCACCACCTGTATGAGTTGTCTGTTATACACCACTATCTCGTCACACTGTAGGCTCAATTGTTCAATGTTGATGCACTGCTTGCTCATTACCTGAAGTGCACGATCCTCCCTAGCTCGCAGTTTTGCAGTAATTCCATCCTGCAAGATATAGAGTGTCTCTCGAGGGAGCACAGCCATATTTATCTCGATTCCCTTCGACCCGCCGACCATAGGACTGTCGGCCTCATTTTCTGTAACTAGTGCTCCCTCTAGTAGCACTATTGTGTTAGTCATCTGAGCGCATAACATCTCCTTGGTTGCGGTCATGCCTAGTGCGAGGCTAGTTGACATAGTGCCAGCTTGTGGGGTGCACACCTACAACTCCTGTATCTGCGCTCAGAGAGCCCCCAACACCATTTGGTGTTCCTCCAAGAACTAATGGAGGTCTCCACAGTGACCTTCCTCACCATCTCCCTAATGTCGTTCAGACCCCCCTCAGTGAGGGTGATCGTGCTGAAAGAATTGCTTGAAGCCTTCTACTTCTTCCACGGCCCTACTTGATCTCTTGGGCAGGGTCATTTCAGCTGTGTGGATGCTATTTGCGGGTCCACACCACCCTGCTCTATATTTGTTTCCTATTCAAGCGAAGGCAACTTCTGTCCTTCACACTCTTCTTCTACTGCCTTCTGCTACTGTTCTGCCACCTTTGTATTGTCACACGCCGCCTAAGCCTTAGCTACTGTCGCTTACTTCCTGCATTTTTCTGCCAACTGTGCCATTCACAATTTTTCCTAGTCTTTTTTCCACTGTGCAACAGACTTTTCTGCTTCCACCGGGGAGCTGGCTAGAGCACGCCACTCCGACAGCCACAACTCAAGGACTATGAAGATGACATCTCTTATCGCCAGGTAGGGTATCTCGTGCCATGTCTTCGGGGGGTCTTTTAACGCCTTGATGTAAACGCGATGGAAATTTTCCTTGAACTCCATGAAGCTCTGCAGATTGTTGTAGACCGTGGGTGATAACTGTGGCTTGCGATTAATCCCCATTCTGATGTTCATCTCCATGAACACCCAAAATATTTTTCTATACCTTATCCACTACAAATCTCGAGTTTCCCACAGCGATGTATACTTTTTTGGCTTCGGAAGGTCCTGCACGATTGTCAAGAACTAGTTGTCTTTGTTAGGATTCCAAGAAACTCTCCTAGGTTGTAGCTCAAAGATGCCTGGTAACATATAAATTAAACCATTGTTGCAAGGTTTAATGGAAGGAATGAGGGTTTGGTTCAAGCCAGATAACTACTTCTATTTTATTTCACTCCAGACATGCATGAAAACCCTTATACTATAAGGATTTAGACCACCAATGTTCACAGTTTAGATATTAGGTGAATATGGAGAATACTAACCACACCCGCAGATCCACAAGACCATGTGATGGCCAGCTGCAACTAGTACAGAAACCTGCAAATATAACCTATTAATGCAAAGTCAGGATGACAACACTCCTGCATTAAATAGGAAGAAACCTAAGTAACCTATTCAGTAATGCATTCAAGATTCTAACACAAAGATAAGATGACAGTTATCTAGTGCTAAACATCAAGAGATCACGAACACAACATATTAGGTACAAGCTTAAAACAGAGGAACATGGACAATGATTAGTTAACAACAAAAGAAGTTTCTATTTGTTGAAAATGAAGATGAGACACTACAAGTGAAAAAATGTCTACAGTCTCCAAAAGTTAAATCTTACAACAAATGCCAACCTTGATTACATCTTGCTCTTGGATATTTATAAGTTTTCGTTACAATGGCACTTGGCCGTTTAGGTATGGAGGGGTCATAATTGACCGCCAATTGTATTTAACTACCTGATGGAGTCTTTGGATAAGGTTGCTTGTTTCACTGGGTGAATTTGATGTGTTCAGGTGTTACACTATCCTTTAGGTGGTTGGAGTGTTCGTACTAGTGGAGTCCATGACTGATAAATTTAGTTACAGATTCGTGCTATGTCATTTTCTCCTTTGGCCATGCTTTATGTTAAATATGGTTGTTGGGGGTATGACTGTTGTTAGTCAAGCAAAGTGGGTTATCTCCTTTCTTGGTTAACAGAATGCATGTGGGACGTAGAGTGCATGGGTAGGTGGAAAATTTGGGTAAGGGAGAAGAATGACCGTCAGATCGGGGAGATGAATGGCAAAGATGGTTCAATGAAAGCTATAGACTGAAGTGGGAATGCCATGCATCAGTGTCATTGGATCATCAATAGACAGATCAGATGGTCATCGGGCGATGGAGTTGCATGGGCGTTTAACGGGGGAGGGCAGTTTGGTCCGGCGATAACAGTTTTCATCGCACCGCTTTCAGGCGGTAAGTGGTAAAGGCCCAGATCCGAGTGATTCCACTCAATGATCGACACATAGCATTGGATGAGAAAGAAAAACTACTCTCATCACGCGCTATCTCTCGATCAAGTTGTCTACATGATGTATGCGAAGACCATCAGATCTGGCGGAGATATCTGACGGTGGAAATTGGTCGAGCGGGTCACTTTTATCGGGTGCGATGTGGGCCATTAGATTGTCAAGGAATGATCAACGGTGGGAAAGTGATGAGGGGTTTATGAGTGCATGAGGGCGTATGGGTAAGGTTTTATGGTTGGTTTGTCTTTGCACTTAGAGCTGAGGCCAAAGGGGAGTTTTTTGGATTTTAGAAGGTTTATTTAGGGAATGGGAAAGGTTTAAAGGTGAGCGGGGTGAAGGATGAAAGGGAAAAGTGACCAATGTGAGGCCCCTTTGGACACAACCAAACAGACCATGCTTCTTTCTGACCTTAGAAAGTTAACGCTACATAGCAGAGCTAACATTGGATCCTTTTGGGGATGAAAGCCTCCCTGTGAGGTTTCAAGAACCATGGACAGTGGCCTTTCATACCAAAACAAGATCAATATTTCCTAGTGTTCCATTAGGCATGGAGTCTAATTAAGCCTGCACTAAAACTTGTAAAAAGAACATATTTACAATGCTGAGGCCTGAAGGCCTTAATTAACATAAACTTTCAAAAACCGCCCATTGACTGGGCTATCAAAACTATTTCTCCTTCCATACTTTGCAGCATGAAAGTGTTGTTCCACTAGACTTGAGAAATGACAAAAGTTCTAGTCCACAGAGCATCGAACTTCCCATGATTGCCTTTCTTTTCCTTCAGTGCATCCCATTTAAGAACCAAGTCTCCAATTTGAAAATTCTCCATCTTTTCCTTTCTATCAAAGGCTTCCTTGAGTCTCTTTTGATGTGCTATAGACTTTTCAATCAATTGATCTTTGATTTGATGCACTTCAGCCAAGTCACTAATCCTCTTTTCCGTGTCATTTTTCCTCATTCTGCTCTTCCTACAAGAACTTGGCCACAAGGAGGGTCAACTGGATTGGGAATACAGCCTCAGTGCCATATACCAGCTTGAATGGATAATTCCTTGTGGATTTCTTGGTGGTCACCCTGTCAACCCACAATGCAAACTTCAGTTTGGAATCCTAGTTTCGTTTGTTGTCTTCCAGCATCTTTTTTATTATCCTTATCAGGATCTTATTGAATGATTCTGCTAGACCATTACCTTGAGGGTAATATGAGGTGGAATGCACTAGCTTAATGCCCATTGAGTGGCACATGTCTATCAACTCTTTTTCCCTGAAAGCTGCTACATTGTCTGTAACCAATTTATGTGGACAACCAAACCTGGTGAAAATGTTTTATGTCAAGAACTTCATGGCAACATGGTGATCAGCTTTCCTAGTAGGGATGGCCTCAATCCATTTAGTGAAGTAGCCAGTGGCTACTAAGATCCATCTGTGCTAGCCACTAGAATGTGGATTAATTTCCCCTATGAAATCCAAACCCCACTGCTGGAAAGGGCCATTGGCATGTATTGGCTTCAAGGGTAAGGACTTCAACTTTTGTTATCCTTCAAACCTCTGGCATTTGTCACAGGATCTTACAAATGAAAAGACATCAAAAAATAGAGTGGGCCAATAATACCCAACTCTGAGGATCTTGTGGGTTGTGGTTATCCGATAGTGATGTCCTCCACAGATGTTGGAATGAAACTAATGCATGACCTCCACAGATTTTTCTTTGTCCAACCATCTTAAAAGGATTCTAGATGGATCCCCCCAATAAAGAAAGTTTTCATGAATATAGAACTTGGTTGTTCTGAGCTTAATAGTCCTCGCTTGGCTTGAACTAAGGTCTCGAGGAACTTCTAGCTTCAACCAAAATTGAGCTATTTTAGAATACCATTCACGAGAAGCTAGATTCTCAGCCAACAACCAGTCGTGTCCTACTATTTCTTCTTTTGTCTTTCCATCCTCTGAATATGTACCCATGCAGTTTATGTAAAGCATTTTGCAATTTTCTTTAGCCATCAGCTGAGCAAGGCCCTGGCCCTTGACAAGCTTGGTGGGCTTCAATTCTATGTTGAATTCAATAAGCTTTGCAATCCATTTAGCCCTTCTTCCATCAACATCTAGCTGCATTAGGACATCCTTTACTGAAGTAGAGGGCACATATGCAGTTACCTTGGAGTGCAGAATGTAGATCCGGAAAGCTTTTAAAGATTTGATAAGAGCATAAGCCTGTTTTTCGATAATATCATACCTTAGTTCAACATCCCCTAAGGTTTTGCTAAAAATGCCACTGGATGCTCTGAATCCCCATTATCTTTTTGCAATAAGACTGCTGCAAGGGTGTCACCAGAAGCAAAGGAGAAGATATGGAACTCCTTGCTATAGTTTTGGCTGATCAAAGTGGGGGCTTCCATAATAACTCTTTTGATGGCTTCAAATGATCTTCTTGCTGCATCAGTCCATTTGATCTCTGATCCCTTTTTCAGCATAGAGGTGATGTGTTTTACCAACTCTGCAAAATTCAGAATAAACCTCCTTACAAAATTTATTTTGCCCAGAAAGGATTAGATTTCCTTTCTTGATCTTGGGACAGACAAGTTCTGTATCGCTTTCACTCTCTCTAGGTCAATCTTGACACCTGCATCAGAAGTAATGTGTCCTAGAAGCTTTCCCTCTTCTAAAGGAAATTGTGACTTCTTAGGATTCACTGATATCCCAAACCTTCTGCACTTCAGAAACACTTTCTTCAAATGCTGAAAATGATCTTGATGGTTGTTGAAGTATACTGTTATATCATCCAGGTAGACAAGGAAAAACTTATCCTTCTCTCCTACAAATGCTATATCCATGGCTCTTTAAAAGGCAGCCCCAACATTCATCAGCCCAAAGGGCATCCTAGAGTACATAAAAGTGCCCCAAGGAGTGGTGAAAGCATTGTTTTCTTGGTCATCTGGATGTACAACAACTTGGTTGTGCCCTGAAAATCCATCTAGGAAAGAAATAACATTGGCTCCTGAGATTTTCTGTAGCAAATGTTCATTCTTTGGCAGGCTATAGTTGTCCTTTATAGAACATTTTTTCAGGTTCCTAAAATCAACACACAGCCTAATTTCTCCACTTTTCTTCCTCACCACTACCAAGTTGGTTACCCACTTTGAATAGCTCAGAGGAACTATCATTTTGGCAGCCAAAAACTTCTTGATTTCTTTTTCAATCAGAGAGAGGAGAAAAGGACTAATGGGTCTCAGCTTCTGTTTGAAAGGAATGGTGTCTTTCTCCAATGGGATCTTATTCTTGATGATATTTTTGTCATAAGTTTTAAGGTCACTATATTCCCAGGAAAAGACATCAACAAATTGCTTCATTAAGGTGTAGTACTCAGAAATTTGGGCAGCAGACAAATAGGTGGACAGATTTATATACTTTGGACGATCTGGACTCCCTATGTTATGCCTATGGACTGCAGACTGATTTTCTTTTTGGGAAATCTTATGAGCCACATCGTTATGGTCAAACATATTCTCTAGAGGCACTAGCCCTTTAGGTATATGATTTCTAGGAAACTATACAATACTAGCTTGGCCAATTTTGTTCCTTAGCTGGGGCTGGGGACATTCCTCCAAGGTTTCATTCTCTTGATTAATTTGCATTTCAGAGAATTCATCAATGACTTGCAAAAACCTATTTACTTCATCATCATCCTCAAAGACTTTCCAGTGCTGGACATTATCAGGCAAGGATGGTCTATATTTTATCTGGACTTCATAAGCCAATCTAGGGGGCATGGGAGGAATGAACATGCTAGTAGACACAACAAGGGAATCAACAAGCCGATTTTTTACTCTAGGAATATATGAGATACAAAAGCTATCAAAAGATTCTTTGAGTCTCCATACCTCATCTCTGTACGCCTTCAGCCTTGGGTGCCTTACTTGGAACATTTCGTTCACTTGTTGAATGATGAGATCAACATCTCCAAACACCTTTGTGTCTCTGATTCCTATGTCTTTGGTAGCATTTAAGCCCAATATTAGAGCCTCATACTCTGCTATATTGTTGGTGACATGAAAAGTTAGTTTAGAAGACAAATGTGTGCTTTCTTGTTTTGGAGACACCAAAACCACTCCTGCTCCTATAGCTTCCTTTGAACAGGCTCCATCAAAGAACATATCCCAAGCCTGTGTCCCTTCCTCTTCCATGGCCTGGCATATCGGTTTTTTGAGCTGCACCAAGGCCCTATGGGATTCTTCAATTTGAAGAATACATGCTCCAAAATCAGTGTCCACAACATAAATGGGATGATTAGTGGGATTCTTCTCACACTGATGATATAGGCCAGGTGGGCTTCCCTGTATAGTCTTTTGCTTTCTCCTCCAAAAATTGGGACAGTGGCATAAGACAAATCATTTTG
>APFE030833604.1:5577-40557 GCA_000404065.3 Pinus taeda
CTCCTCCTCCTCCACCTCCACCTCCACCTTCACACTACCGAATCCACCTCCACCTTCACACTACCAACTCCACCACAAGCATCTCCACCTCCGTCTCCTCCTCCTGCTCCTCCTCCTCCTCCTCCTCCACCTCCACCTCCACCATCACCTCCTCTACCTCCACCTCCACCTCCACCTCCACCTTAACACCACTGACTCCACCACCACCACCTCTGCCTCTGCCTCCTCCTCCACCACCTCCATATTCACACCATCCTCCCCCTCCTCCTCTAGCTCTAGCTTCATTTCCTCCACCACTACCTCATCCTCCTTCTCCTCCTTGTCCTCCTGCTCCACCTACACCTCATCCTCCTCCACCTCCACCTCTTCCTTCACCACCTCCTCCACCTCCTTTTCCTCCATGTCAATTTCCACCTCGTCCACCAGATCCATCTCCTCCTACTCCTCCACCTCATCCTCCACCTCCTCCTCCTCCTCCACCTCCACCACTACCTCCACCTCGACCACCACCACCACCACCTCCTCCTCGACCACCACCACCACCTCCTCCTCCTCCTCCTCTACCACCTCCTGCTCCAACACCTACTCCTCCACATCCACCTCCACCACCTCTACCTCCACCACCACCACCTCCTCCTCCTCCTCCTCCACCTTGTCTTCCTCTCGCTCCACCTCCACCTCCTTCACCACCTACATCTATGCCTCCTCTGCCTCTGCCTCCACCTCCACCTCCACCTCCACCTCCTTTACCACCTCCACTTCTGCCACCTCCTCCTCCTCTTCCTCCAGCACCACCACAACCACAAACTCCTCCTCCTCCTCCTCCTCATCCACCCACACCCCCTCGTCCACCACCTCCCCAACTCACCACTCCTCCTTCGTCCACCATCCTCACACCTCCACCACCACATCTACCTCTTCCTCCTCCTCCACCACCTCTGCCACCTCCTCCTCCTCCTCCAACTCTAGCTCCTCCACCACCTCAACCTCCACGACCTCCTCCACCACCTTAACCTTCACCCCCTCCTCCTCTGCCTCCGCCTCTACCTGCACCTTCACCTCCACCTCGACCTCCTCTACCACCTTCGCTTCCACCACCTTCTCCTCCTCCTCTGCCACCACCACCACAACTACCACGACCTCCTCCTCCATCACCTCCCCAACCTCCACTCCCTCCTCCTCCACCACCTCGTCCACCATCTCTGCTTCCTCCTCCTCCTGCACCACCTCCTCCTCCTCCACCTCCATCTCCTCGACCACCTCCCTCCACCACCTCCTTCAAAACCTCTACCTTCACCACTTCCTCCTCTGCCTCCACCACCTCCTCCTCTAACTCCACCTACTTCACCTCCACCACCTCCACCTCCTTCTCCACATCTCCTCCTACTCCACCCCCACCTCCCCATCCACCTCGGCCTCTGACTCTTGAGAAAACCTTAAAAAAAATTCAAAATTACATATCATTTCATTCTCTTTATTTATAATACTTATTGCTTCATTCTTTACAGTGATAATTTAGATATCGATATATACATGATGATATAACAAATAATATGTATAACAATTTGCAATATAAATAGGTAATTATGAGAACAACAATTTAATTAATTTTTTTGTAAAAAATTGATATAAATAGTATCAAAAAATATTTAGAAAAATCACTCAATTCATATTCTTAATTTCCAAAACTTTTTAAAATCAACAAAGTAATTATATATAAAAAATCATAAAAAAATAAAATAAAATAAAAACTCCGAAAATAAAAATAAAAATAAAATTCTTGAAACTCCAAGTAACATACAAACACAAAACACAAACAAACTTCATAAAACCTCCACTAAGTACGATGGAACACGAATAATAATGATATTATAATCTCACATATGTGGTGTCAAATGGAACCAAATAAGGTTAAGTTGGCTGAAACAAAGGATTACCGAAAGAACTCTTTGTATCCCTTCAATATCTTGGCGGCTACAATGTATGTCTAATGTATTGGTGTATTTCTAATTTATTGGCTCACTAAGATGTATTTTGACACCTTCATTCAATTTCGACTATTATAACAAAACAAAAATTATGATTTTCAATATTAAAGTTGAAAGAGTTGTTAACATGAAAAATTAACACAATAGACAACATTTTCGTGTTATATTTAGGAAAAAATAAAAAATAATTCTAACTATTTTAAATTTATTTTTATATTAAAAATTTAAAAATATATATAATTTCAGTTCCAAATTCCCATTCAAATAAAAGGAATTGAATCTATTTTCATATTAAAATATAGTTTAACAAATGAGACATCAAAGCGTATCACCCACCCACCCAGTAAACTTTTCCAATCCGTCCTTTGACAAACTCCCAAAGAGATGAATGTTTTTATAAATTTCTATGAAGTTAAGGTCTTAATCTCAGGTTTTTGGATCATAAGTTTGTGGTTACAGGTATATATGATTGATGTCTTAGTAACCATAATACAAAAATTCATAATACAAAAATTCAATCCACACGATTGGGTGGATATAGTAATTGAGCCTATATAGTAATTGAGGACTAATCTTGATGACTAAGCTGTCAGAGTTTGCAATGCATGAACAAAAGCATAATATAACACGAAAAGAATCAACAAGTATTTCTCATAGTTGCAAAAAAATAATTATAAACAAGTGTTCAACATTTCAAATGTGTAGGCAAAATTATCCATAAAGGTTGTTATGCATAGTTGCATGAAAAAATTATACGACTAATTTAAAACAAGGCTCAAAGAAGATGCGTAGTTTCAAATGTACAAACATAATTATTCACAAACGATATCCATAGTTGCATGGTTTCAAATGTACAAACAAAATTATTCAAAAACTATATTCATAGTTGCAGAGAAAAATTATAAACCCTACTTTAAAACAAGGATAAAAAAAAGGCATGATTTCAAATGTGCAAACAAAATTATACATAAACAATATCTATAGGAAAAAGTTATAAACCCTACTTTAAAACAAGGCTAAAAAAGAATCATGGTTTTAAATGTGCAAACAAAATTATCACTAAAAGATATCCATAGTTGCATATTTTTTTTTATAAACAACACGTTAGAAGAAGGATTCTGCAAACAAAATTATCCTAAATCCAAAAAAGCATGGCTTCACATGTACAAACAAAGCTATCCATAAACGATATCCATAGTTGCAGAATTTTTTTATAACCAACACTTCAAAACAAAGATCGAAGAAGAGGAGGTGTGCACAAAACTATCCATAAACGATATCCATAGTTGTAGAAATTTTTTATAATCAATACTTTAAAACAAAGATCGAATAAGTGGGAGTGTAATGACCAAATATTTTACGTAGATAAATTACTTATTTACTCTGTGGTTAAAGATAAAACAGAATTACTATTTTCTTGAAGTGATGGAAATATTATATGTTTTAAATTAAATGAAATGCATAATTATGTGTGCATGATAATTTCATGTGAAAAGTTATTTCTCTCTTTGTGCATGAGAATGAAAGGAAAAATAGTTGCCAGTACATTAGGGGGAAAACCCTAACTGTTTTCTCTTCTCCTTGGAAAAGGGGAAAGGAGAAAAGACCTGGGTTGTTTTTGGAACAAACAGGAAAAGAGAGGAAAGAAGGCTCTGAGCAAAAGAGAGTAGTGCTACGTCTGGTGTGGACCAGATAGCATAGGCACAATCGTGCTCCCTATTGCAGAGGCTGTGGCCAGCAAGGGATCGCTTGGGGGAGAGACGCAGTACAGATGACTGGTCTCGTGGCTGGGAGGATATCAAGCATCAAATAGCCTTCTACGGGTGGTAGAAGGGCGGAAGGAAGCAACCGAGATACAGGTAAGTATTTCGACTCTACAAGACCCAAAGATTGGGTATCGATGATAGTATTAATAGTTTGGTTATGATTATGTTAATCTTAATTACACTGTGATACAGTACTTGGAATTATTAAAGGTATTACTGTCATTTATATTATTCTGTACCAAATACATAAAAAAGAAAGAGAGAAGCTGTTACTAAAAGTCTATACAGAACCTGTACATTATACTCTGTTCTTATATTAGTGTGAATCATGTACTATATAAACCATGAACAAGAAGGGTAGTTAACTAAAGACGGTGTAGATTGAAATCCTATACAGTATCATATATGAAAGACAGAACTAAATAAACAACCACGCAGACTGTGGTTCATAAGCAGAACAATAATAAGGTTAGCAAGCAATAGAATAAAGTCTGTCCGAAAATGTTTAAGAAATATATCCAGAATGCAGACAACCCATCTCTGTATCAGAGGCAGAGTATCAAAGTAAATGTAGCGGTTAACTGTCGAGTGAACCTGAACGGAAAACCCTCGTATTGTCAAGCGGTAGTTGGTAGGTGACAAATACGAACAAATAACGATATATATATAAACCAAAGAATTAACAAATGGTATAATTCGCATAAGTACTATTAACAAATAATAGACAAATCCTGATAGCGACAGATTCGCTAAACCAGTTCAGGTAAAACATTCTGTAATATGTAAAGAAGAAATTCATGATATAATACAAGCGTAGAATCCCAATAGTAACTAAGTTGCGGTCCGGGCAGCATGCGCAGGTGGATACCACCTGGTAGCGGCAAAGCTACAGCAAGATGCCGAGGTCTAAGGACCGAAATCTATTGCTGGAGTAGGCATCCAAAAGGCTACTCATTAATAAAAGAAAAGATAATTAAATAAAATAGTTGGAACCAAAACCCTGCATATACCGTAATAATATGAGTAACAGCAGAATGCTTTATCATTTACCGGTCGAACCGGCCTTTCCTCGAAACCCAGAAAAACTTTATACAGTAAAAACTCATAAAAACCGGATTAATGGTATAATGAGCTAATCTCAGAGAGAGAAGTCATCAACCGGATAATTTAAGTACAAATCAAACTTTTATACCATGAAATCAAGAGCAGGCCGACGGCCGAATAATACAGGACTGATAATAATCATGGAAAAGCCATACAGGTGAAGTAAACGACAAATATGATTACAATCTTTAACATTCGAAAGAATAGAACCAAACCCTGTCATTTAATCATGAGAACACATATATATTACTGGATAATAGGTACAGGGAAACCATCATGGTACGCTACCGACCAAGTCGGGAATAAACCCAAAAGAAAACTCAGTATATGTCAAACTGTAATTTACAGTGAACGAAACCATTATTACAAATCACTGAGGACCGAATAATTAAACCAGTTTCAAAGTTGCCCTAGAGTAACTTGGCTCGTACAATAAAAAGCTCAGGACAACCTATAATCCTAGGAACCTGTAAGTATTCTAGAGGAAATCAAGTGCAAAAGGGAGATAACTGTCATACACCCTCGAATAGCAGGTTTAGCAACAGTCCTGGCAGGAAAGAATGATATAAGGTGACAGTTATAACAATAACCTTTGACGGAAAGCCATGAACATAGAGGACTTACCTGGTCAGCTAAGTGGACCAGACCTCTGCACATCGTCGCATCTGCCATCATCACGCAAGCACCGGTACCTGCCAGCAACAAACAACGGGTTATCAACCATATAAATGCAGAGGAAATAGATTTACTGTAAAAACCGCAACAAAGGATTACTTACCATCCATGGACGCGCCGAGGAGGACATCAATAGAGCTCGCTGCCAAAGGTAGTTCAAGCTCTGTGGAGTTAACAATGGCGGAGACCGGATCGAAAGGGGCTATGGCGGACACTGGAGCAAAGAGCCGCTCTCGGAGATCAGAAACAATGACAAATGACCCGAAACTTCTGGATGTAAACCCTAAATACAATGCCGCCAAAACCCTTAAGCCCTCCACTGTCCGATCGTTGAGAGCAATCACGATCGTCCATTGCAATGACGATCCCGAGGGAGTGGTAGCCACGCTGTTACCATAAATGCCCCAGCTACCACAAGTGGATGATTGAACCGTAAGACAGGTGTCAGGTATTGGTTAATATAACAATGCAGCGTGAGGTGGATTAATGTTATGGATCGCCAACTTAAACATTATATGGTCCTGGCATAATTAAGATAATTGTGGTTGCATATTAATTAAACCAACATTATATAACAATTCACGTTACCATGACATTGTGTGCTTTGATCCGATGTTGGATAAGAAACAGGGATATTAATTAATTTTTTTTTTTATGTATATTAACTTTAGGTATAGAGGGTTGTGACAGGGAGCATGCGTCAAGAATGTTAAGATAATTTGAATGGATAGAAATTGCCTCCTTACCTCCAATGTGATTTAAGTAGAGTTATGAGGTGCTAGCTTGGTTGAGTGTGTATCACACACACGACTTTCATATATTTAGTCCGCCGCTCTCTCAACAAGGATACAGAGCCGTTTTCCCAACAAAGATACAAGGAGCGCTGATCGAACAGAGGACCCAACAAAGATACAGAACAGTGTGGATCTAACATAGGACCTTCATATATTCAATCTGGCGCTCTCCAAACATGGCGCTCTGCAAACAAAGGTACAGAGGAATGTGGATGGAACACACGACCTTCATATCTTCAGTACGCCCTCTCAAAACAAAATATAGAGACAACGACATTGTGGATTGAACACACGACCCTCTCTCAACAAAGATGCAGATACAGAGGCAACAACATTGTGGATATAACACAGAAACTTCATAGATTCAATCTGATTCAATCTGACTTATGGTTGAACATCCTCATATAATAAGTATTACCTATTGAAACAATTGGGCACTTCTTGAAAAAATTGAGACAGATTGCTATTTTGAAATCCGCCTTCAACAACTAGGAAACGTCTATGAATAAACTGCTCAGAATCATATTACTCTATCAGCTCTTAACTAAATATTAGTGTTGTTAAGGTTGAATTCAAGAAATAGTGATTACAACAGCCCAAAAAGGCAAAAGTTTATCCAAAAAGCAAAAATTTAACTATATTCAGAACGCAGAATATTATTTACATTCGTTAAATATCCACAAACAAAAAGAAAGGTAAAAGAAAGGTAACGTTAAATAAAAAAAGAAAACCAAAATAATTAACCTGTAAATTTGAAATAAGCGAAGTAAAAAACTTCTAATTTAATTTCTTGTGAAGTAAAAGATTGACAATTTTAAAGTTAGAAACACCGAATCGTTGATAGTGAAGGAAAAAATTAAAAACTAATTTTTAAAATAACATTTATTTGTTTTCAAAAATAAAAAATTGGTAGTTTTAAAGTAAAACATAAAATGCATAACTTATTTCTACCTAAATTGTAGCTTGAAATTGACATATAGTAATTTTGTTATAATAAATAATTTAGAACATACTCGAAGAACAATAAATTCAATTCAATTTATTTGACTTATAACCCTATAAATTCAATCAAATCCACTTACTTATAATCCTATAATCCTATAATCTTCTTGCCTAATTTGTGTATCATACTTATAAAATATGCACAAACACAAACATATACATAAAATATACTATAATGACAAACATTTGAAATTCTATCATAAAACAAAAATTTGAAATTAAGTATAAGAATATATTAATTAAAAATAGTTGTGATTTTCAAATACACACATTGAATACTGGTGGTTACAAAAAAGAATACATTGTCATTCATGATGTCATGTTCATTTACCAAAATAAGTGAACCCTTATTAAATTTAACATAGATAAGTTATGCAAGCATTAAATTCATTGAAGTGTAATTCTTGCATTGGATACTATGCATGCTTAAAATCATCATAGAAGTTATTTGTATAAAGTTATTCTAATACATTTTTTTTTTGTGTTCACAAATTTATAGAGATACAAACACAAACAAGCAAACCAATAGGTTACATAAAATAAAAACACAAATAATTAATATTGTACCATCATAAGACATTGATTTGTAACTAATTATCAATATATATCGGCTAAAAATACTTATAAAATAATTTGATTCTCGAAGATGCATTGAATAATGATACTTACAAGAAAATCCATAGCCATTCATGATGTTATGGTAATTTGCAAAAATAAATGGAATTTTGTCAAACTAAATGCTAATTTGAACATATATAGTTTAATACACATTCAATTTATTTGGAACTATAATTCTTGCATATTATATTTAATGTGTGTAAAATCATCATAAAGGTGATTTGTATCAAGTCAATAGACAATTTGGGAAATGACCTTCCTTTCTTGTTTTCTAAAATTATACACAAACAACAACATAAATAAACACAGAAATACATTACATAAAATAAAAACACAAACATTTAAAATTCATCATAAAACATCAACCTGTAACTGATTATAAAAATCATATTAATTAAATTAAACAACAATTTAAAGATTAATAAGTTAATATACAAATTATGCTCATTATAAAATTATTTGTTGTATATGATATTACATATGTGTAAAAATATTATACACAAACAAACAACCACAGGGAAACATAAGCGCAACAAATAAATACATAGCCTAAAATAAAACCACATACATTTAAAATTCTATCATCATAAAACATCAAATTTTAACTTTTATGTTTATTTTGTTTGTATTTATCATAAATATGAGGGCCACTTGATATCTTTTTAATTTTACATTGAATGATTTTGGTTAAAAAAAATCCATGGTCATAGCCACATGTGATGTTGTGATTATTTTTATTGTTGAAAAATATATATTGATTAAAGGCCATCATGAAAACTTCTGATTTTGAAACATACAAAAATATGTGATGATGCTTGTAAGGAAAACAAACAACCATTGTTAGTTGTGTTATTGTCATGGGCATTTGTATCTTACAATTTATTGACTAAAAATATTTGTGAAATTTTTATATTATACTAAACAGATTTAACAAGTTATAAACTCCACCCATTCTGTACCATAAAAAATTAATCAACTAGTACACTAATTAAGATCTTACAATTATTGAATTAAATAAGAAAATTGATTAAAATGTAGAAAAATAATACACTGTCATTCATGATGTCATGTTCATTTACCAAAATAAGTGAACTCTTATTAAATTTAACATAGATAAGTTATGAAAGCATTCAATTCATTTGAAGTGTAATTCTTGCATTGGATACTATGCACGCCTAAAATCATCATATAAGTTATTTGTATAAAGTTTTTCTAATATTTTTTTTTTGTTCACGAATTTATAGAGATACAAACACAAACAAGCAAACCAATACGTTACATAAAATAAAAACACAAATATTTAAAATTGTACCATCATAAAACATGGGGTTGTAACTAATTATCAATATATATTGATTAAATATACTCAAAATTGTTCTCCCAACAAGTAACTCAACCTCCAGAAAAGTCTACCCATGAAAATTAGGTTTTAAAGGAGAAAAATATTAATCCCAACTACAACATGAGGAGAGATAGCGGTTTAGAGAAGGGAAGAGAGTAAAAGTAGAATCTGCCAATGTTATTGAGTATTGTCATGGAACTGTTAATGAAGTGAAACAATTAGAAAACAATTACTAGTTGATCAACAATTGTGAGGACACATATCAATGGCTGACAAGGTACAATATTTGAAATAATATAATGCCCATGAAAGTATATTTGTATGAAAATGGTCTATATTTGATCAACATCTTCAGGTGCTTGCACCAGCTACTTATCAAACAAAATTCCATATGCCTTCCACACCGACTCCTACAATAGCACAATCATCTCGATCATCTTTTTGACAACATAAATTTAGTTTCTATGAGACAAGATTTTAGGATGTGGTCTCCATTCTAAACAACAACATCACACTCAGGAAATTGAATTTGAATGTTCCAATCGAATACCGAGGGAACGAAAAAGAAGAGGAATTCACATTTTAAATATTGTAGATGTAATTCAAGAGGTTCTCATTGACCATGAAACTAGATCTCCTAATTAGCCAACCACCCTTCTAGACAAACTTGTATTTCATTATAAGAATTTGCATTCTTTAATTTATGGTGTATCAAATTTTGTACAAATTTTGTAAGTCTCTGAATCTTCCCTTCTTTGTCACAGAGAAGGACTGAAGGGTAGGGGAGATGCTGGAGGGGCTAGTCAACTTAGTTGACTATCCCGAACAATTATAGAATTGATATTATAAAGTCGATCAACTCTCTAGTCGAGTCAACAGTCTACGTTAGATAGGCTAAATTGGCTTTGAGACTTAAATTGTTGTGACTATCTCGACATAAGATAATGATGTTGTGGTCCTTAGTCCATCCATTGGGATGGAAAGAACCAAAAGGATGATAGTCCTATGGAAGACACAAATGGTTCAACAAGAGTGGAGAAGCCCAAACACAACCCCTTATCCTTGCAAAGACCTTCTGGTGGCAGAGCCATCCTGAGGCATAAAATTCCTACGACATAATAACATGGAACAAATCAAGAATTAGGAATAAAAATTTATAAGTAAAGATTCTTAACATACATATGCCTGATCCCTGGATGTGGATGGTAGATAAGCATTTAAGTCAGGCGTGCCATAGGACATGCAGGTGGCGGAACCACATGGTAACTTGCTCTTTAGCTTGTGGGAATTTAATGCAGAACACTATCCGTCGGCCAGTGCCATCATCACACTGGGAGGATCGAGACATCCCCTTCAATAATAGATCCATGGAGCCATACCCTCATCAATTTCCCCTTCGACCTCTGAGCTGCGCTTGCCACCCTATAGCTGCAGAGCCTAGCCTTTGCACTCCTACGGGTAGCGTTGGAGACTCCTCTACTGCATTGACTTGGGCAATGGTCTGAACTTCTCTCATTCCCTCCATTGTGCCCTATAAATTGAGGTTTGGCCCCTGTCTCTGGCCCGAACTTGACTTCACCTATTCAACTCAATTTTCCTTCTACTTCTCTTACACCCTTCGCTGCTCCTCTGGCTCATTCCTCGTTGCAGCTTCAAACCCAGAGAATCATGTGGCAACACCATCGTATGTGAAATAGGCAAGGTGGCAGTCGTCATAATGCCATTCGGCCCCATATTCGCCTCCATCTACTTCTACTTCCCCTTCAGCCTCCCAACCCCCCAACCCTTCCTCTTCCCACTTCTACGAGAGATATCAGGATACTCGTAGCAGCCGAGGTTGAGCTAGCTCCCGTGAGGCTCAACGTGCTGGTGGAACCACCCAGCACACATATTTCTCTGCTACATCCTAGTAGGCTCAATTCAGGTTTCTCTGCTCCATGGACCGGTCGGTAATCATCATCACAGTCACGGTGGACTTCCGGGAAGTCCCTCGCTCATGTGTTGTTCTAGAACACAACCAAGAGATGCACCAAGCCTCTCCTTTGATTGTCAATATCCAGGGGGAGCTAAGCTCCAGCCTCCCACCAATAGAAATGGACAATCCGTCCAACCGCAAATAGAAGACTCCAGGAGGCAACACCACCTACAAAGACAAAGGGATACAAGTGGATGACTAGGAGCCTTAGGACAATGCAGGTGGCAGACATGCAACAGAAACTGACTCTGAAGATTATGGTTGGTGTCTGATCGTGGAAGAAAATTCACCATCGTAATACACCTTGTAGCTGAATGCTACAGGTCATGTGTCTTGTTAGGGATCAGAGTTTTGTTTTTCTAGATTTATAATGGTTAATACTGGCCAATGTTTTCGAATTCTAGAGTGGTCAATTTTGGTAGACCTTTTTGAATTTTACAGACTTTTTGTTAGTAAATTTTGAGTTTTGTAACGATTGCCCCTATGTGGGTAGAATGAATCGAATTTTATCTCGTTCTTAGATTGGTTTCCCCATCTGGGGCAGTCTAGTCTTCAAATATTGTTGTTTAAAGTGGTCATATAGTTGACCTGGTCCCGTAGAGGCTGATGCCTCATTGTACACTATGTTTTTATTAATATATTAGTTTTACTTAGAAAAAAAACATACATAGGCCCGATGGCTCTACTGGGTTCATGGGGGGTAGGATCTCCTAAGGGACATCATTGGAATTTCCCACTTTCTTCATCCAGGGGAAAGAATTAGGATAGTATACTTCACCATTGGCCATTATTGGATGATGGGATAAGTAATTTGAGAAATTCCACAGTTGCAAGTGAGTTTTAATTAATCATTATTATTTTTTTTATTAAATGTTTTATTAATAAATCACATCTATGGAAGAGAATAACAAATTTATGGCTATATTGAATGATATTAAGTTGATATATGTGTGTTATTTCTTTAATTTTAGATTTATACTTTAGTTTTAATTTTAATGAAAGGATTTAAGAAAATTTAATAATCTCGTTAAATTTTATTTAGTTTTTGTTTTAACATTTAGAATCTGTTATATTTAGATTTTCAATTTAAGATCTCGATAAATATTAGGTGAAACCCATTTTAATCCTTCGTAGTGCATATAATAAAGTGATAAATTTTATTTTATTTTTTCCTCATTTTATTGTAAATCATTTTACAAAATTTTAACAGTATAATTATTTTCCTCCATATATTATTATTAATATATGTTTTCTAATGTTTTTGTAGGGAGATGGAGATTGGAGAATGAAGATGATTCAGATTGAAATTTATTTATATATTTGTAATTTATATTATAGTTTGTAAAAGCTCAAACAGAATATTAATAAAATTTGTATTTATTTTGAGGGAAGGGCTTTCCTCTCTCTCTACGCTGTCAAGATAACTATGGTCATGACTATCTGTGAGGAATTTATGTTGTGATTATGGTTATTGTGGGTATTTCCTTTTTATTATGTCTTTTTATTTTTCTCTTCTTCAAATAAATGTATATATTCAATACTTTTTTTAAATAAACTGATATTAATAATGAATGAACAACCCCAGTTTAAAAAAAATCAATAAATAATTTATTAGTTAATTAATTTTTTAAGCTTTAGAAAGAGTGGAATTTGTAACTTGTTATAATATCACAAAAAGTTATGGATTTGGATTTTCTTTGTAAGCATCATCACCATTTTTGTATGTCTGAAATAATGTGTTTTCATGATTGCTTTTAATCAATATATACTTTTCAACTATACAAATAATCACAACATCACAAGTGACCATGACAATTTTTTCTTTTGTAAGCACAATCATTTAATGCACATTTAAAAATATATCAAAAGCCCTTCTTGATGATGACAAAATACAAACAAAATAAACATAGAATTTAAAAATAATTTACAAATTAATGTTTTATGGTCATAAAATTTTAAATGTCTGTGGTTTTAGTTTATGTTATGCATTTTTTTATTGTTCTCTTCTTTGCCTCTGTTTGTTTGTTTATGTTTGTATGTGTATAATATTTTTACACATATGTAATATCATATACAATAATTACTTTTCCAAAGTGTAGAATTTGTATATTAAAGTATTAATATTTAAATTGTAATTTAATTTAATAACATCTAATATTTCTGCAAATGACCACAACATCATGAATGAATTTGAATTTCTGTAAGCACCACTATTCAATTAACATTGCATTTTAATTAATCATTTTTTATAATTAGTAGCATGTTGATGCTTTATGAAGATGGAATTCTAAATGTTTGTGTTTTTATTTTATGTAATGTATGTGTTTGTTTGTTTATGCTCTTGTTTGTGTATAAACTTTAGAACACGAGAAAAGATTTCATTAGAATATGCCATATGGATGGTCATTTCCCAAATTGTTAGAATATGTTTTATCGATGGTCATTGCCCAGATTGTCTATTGACTTGATACAAGTCACACTTGTGATGATTTTTCAAAGAAAAAATATAATATCCAAGAACTACACTTCCAATTAATTGAATGTGTATTAAACTATATATGTTAAAATTAGGATTTAGTTTAACAAAATTTCATTTATTTTTGCAAATGATCATGGATTTTTTTTTGTAAGTATCATTATTTAATGCATATTTGAGAATCAAAATATTTTATAAGTATTTATAATTAGTTACAAATGGGTGTTTCATGATGATAGGATTTTAAATGTTTGTGTTTTTATTTTATGTAATGTATTTACTTGGTTGTCTTTGCTCTTGTTTGTGTTTTTGTGTCTATGAATTCCAAAACATGCAAAAAACATTCATTATAATATACCATATGGAAGGTCGCTAAACAAATTGTCAATAAACTTGATACAAATAACTTCTATGATGATTTCAAGAATACATAGTATCCAATACAAGAGATACACTTCAAATGAATTGAATGCTTGTATTAACATATCCATGTTCAATTTAATAAAATTTCACGTATTTTGATAATTGACCATGACACCATGAATGACAAAGTTTTTTTTTCTTTGTCACCACCACTATACTATTCAATGTGTATATGAAAATCATATTCTTTTATAATTATTTTTAACTAATATAATTTTTTTCCTCACGAAAAATCTTACTTGTTGTAGATGTTGGCAATGCATTCAATCATGGCAATCAAAACTGGTGATGAGAGAGACCAAAAATACAACTTCAAAATAGTGGTAAACATGTCACCCTTTTCTCAATTTCTTATTTTTAACCTTACGCTATTATCCCTTGTAAGGAATGGTTGTTAAAAGTGCTAGTTGGGTCCCTTCATTCATTCTTGGATCTTCCTTAACTGAATCAGAAATTTCATATACATGATGACATTTTAAGCCCCCTATCTCCATTGCTACAGGGATCATCTCCTACCTCAGTGTGTGTGCTCAAGTTCCTAAAACTTCATGATTAACGCTCCCTTTTTCTATGTTTCCTTGTGGATTTTAGGCTTCTTCATTGTTAGGAGGACCCATTTCTTCATCATCCTCTTCTTCGTTAGGTAAGTGTTGTGGAAATATCGATCCCTTGTGTTATTTTCCTATTTTTTTCTTCCTTTTAGGCGCTTTCTTGGCATCATGACATGAATTTTGTAGATGTCTCATTTTTCAGCATATTCGACATCTAAATGTTGTGTTCTAAAATCTAGGAACTGTGTCGAGTAATGATTATTATGTGTTAAGATAATATGATCAGACAATCATTAGTTGATGTCTACCTCCACACATTTTTGTGATTGTGTATATTTTTTGTTCAAATATTTGTGTATGTTTCTTTATGTATCACCCTAATATTTTCCCAATGGCTTCTAGTACTTTATGGAGCTAGAAATATAAGGTACATTATGCAATCTAACCGAAACAAACATTCTAGACACTACCATTGTACTGGCATCGAAATCTGGGAACCAAGGGGTGAAAAAAAGTGTCGTAGAGCCCCAGAACCATGGAACCTTTTGCAATATATATTCACAATCCTCTCACGATGAAAATTTTACTATGAAAAATACCCTGGAGTAAAGTTGAATCTCACAATATATTGTCCAATTTGTGAATATATAATGGAAGAGATCCATTGGTTTTGGCCAAAAGTTGTTGAATCTGCATAATAGTGCTTGAGATTCATATTTTTTGCATATATTTTTGTTTTTTGCATGGATTCATAGGTTACCATAGTTCCCAAATCTGGATCCCGCACTTAACGGTCATGAATATATTCAGTTGAATCAAGGATAAGTGTGAAGTTACAAAGAGTGAGAGGGATTATCGCGGTAGTATTGAATTCATAAGCAATGGAAAAACAACCAAACACACCCACTATGATGGACAAAAATTTTGATTCAGAAAAATATGAAGTAGACTCTCCATATCTAACGCTACTCCATAATTTTGACAACCTATTGTGCTCGGGGGATTGAGAATTTCCAGATCCGAGATCTTTAACAATAGATCTATGAAATGAAGCATTCAAGGTGGAATATTCACTTTTATAGCTAGATTTTTGCCTTCAAATCTGACCATTATTTCTCTTCTGGCTAAGAGAAGACATGGATAAGATCTATGCTCTAGAGTCGCCTTAATCCTTCACAGATCCATTCCCAACTTATGAGCATGATGCCCTTTGCTTCCTTCTATGCCATCGTGTATGTCAGGGGTGAGAAAATACCCTGTGTCCATGATCTGGTAAATGATATTGTCGATAGCCCAGATTGTTTGTCTTCAACCCTGCACAGGAGACCAAAACTAGTATTCAAACCATTAAAAAGCTCCATTATCAGACCCGTGTGTAGTGAGATCATTCCCTAGAAATGACGCAGAAGATTGATCAAATGTCTAAAGGAACTCGACTGCATAAGGAAACCCTAGCCATCACCCCGATCTCGTCCTCTTGACATAGTTACCCTATCAACCTTTAATTTGATTTCTTAATTAATATATTCTTCTCTTACATTATAATCATTTATTTATTCAATTTAATAAATGTAAGATCATAATTAGTGTATTAGTTAATTAATTTTTTATGGTACAAAATGGGTGGAGTTTATAACTTGTTAAATTTATTTAGTATAAAATCAAAATTTCACAAATATTTTTAGTCAATAAATTGTATAGATATAAATGATCATGACAATAACACAAGTAACAATGTCTATGGGTTTTCCCTATAATAATTATCGCCAATTTTTGTATGATTGAAAATCACAAGTTTTCATGATTTCTTTTAATCAATATATATTTTTCAACAATACAACTAATCACAACATCAAAGGTGACTATGACCATGGATTCTTTTGTTACCCAAATCATTCAATGTAAAATTAAAAAGATAGCAAATGGCCCTCATCTTTATGATAAATACAAAGAAAATAAACATAAAATTTACAAATTGATGTTTTATGATGATAGAATTTTAAATGTATGTGGTTTTACTTTGAGCTATGTATTTATTTGTTGTGCTTTTGTTTGTGTGTGGTTGTTTGTTGTGTATAATATTTTTACACATATGTAATGTCATAAAATACTTTTATAATGAGCATAATTTGTATATTAACTTATTAATCTTTAAATTGTTGTTTAATTTAATTGATATGATTTTTATAATTAGTTACAGGTTATGTTTTATGATGATTTTTTAAATGTTTGTGTTTTCATTTTATGTAATGTATTCCTTTGTTTATTTATGATGTTGTTTGTGTATAATTTTAGCACACAAGAAAGGAAGGTCATTGCCCAAATTGTCTATTGACATAATACAAATCACCCTTATGATGATTTTACACACATAAAATATAATATGAAAGAATTACAGTTCCAATTAATTAAATGTGTATTAAACTATATATGTTCAAATTACGATTTAGTTTAAATAAATTCCATTTATTTTTACAAATGGCCATAACATCATGAATGGCTATGGATTTTTTTGTAAGTATCATTATTCAATACATATTTGAGAATCAAATTATTTTATAAATATGTTTAATCAATATCTATTGATAAGTAGTTACAAATCCATGTTTTATGATGGTACAATTTTAAATATTTGTGTTTTTATTTTATGTAACGTACTGGTTTGTTTGTTTATGTTTGTATCTCTATAAATTTGCGAACATAGAAAAAAATATTAGAATAACATTATACAAATAACTTATATGATTATTTTAGGCATGCATAGTATCCAATGCAAGAATAACACTTCAAATGAATTGATTGCTTTCATAACTTATCTATCTTAAATTTAATAAGAGTTCACTTATTTTGGTAAATGAACATGACATCATGAATAACAATGTATTCTTTTTTGTAACCACCACTCTTCAATGTGCGTATTTGAAAATCACAATTATTAATTAATATATTCTTATAATTAATTACGATTTTATGTTTTATGATATAATTTCAAATGTTTGTGATTGTAGTTTTTTTTGTGTATGTGTTTTTGTTTTGCATATTTTATAAGTATTTTTAATCAATATATTTTTAGAATTAGTGACAAATCCATGTTTTATGATGGAATGGAATGTGTTGGAATATTCATGGTAATATTGAAATATCAATGTTAAGATTTCTGAACCCATGGAATATGTTGGAATATTCATTAAATAGTGGTGGTTACAAAAAGGAATACATTGTCATTGAGGATGTCATGGTCATTTACCAAAATAAGTGAACTTTTATTAAATTTAAGATAGATAACTTATGCAAGAATTCAAATCATTTGAAGTGTAATTCTTGCATTGGATACTATGCATGCTTAAAATCATCATAGAAGTTATTTGTATAAAGTTATACTAATAGTTTTCTTTTGTGTTGACGAATTTATAGCGATACAAGCACAAACAATAAAATGATTACTTAAAGTAAAAACACAAATATTTAAAATTCTACCATCATAAAACATGGATTTGTAACTAATTATCAATATATATTGATTAAAAATACTTATAAAATAATTTGATTCTCAAAGATGGATTGAATAATGATATTTACAAAAAAACCTATATCCATTCATGATGTTATGGTCATTTGCAAAAATAAATCAAATTTATCATTGTATGATCTAATGGGTGAAATACGAGTACTCGTCAAGATCATTACCATATGTTGACTCACAAAAAGTGATTTTTGGTTCAATATCATAATTAAAATCATTACCATATGTTGCCTCACGAAAAGTTATTTTTGGGTCAATATCGATAATCAAAATATCATCTCAATGATACACAATATCTATTGTATTCCTTTCTTATGGGATTTAATTTGGAGTTACACTTCATTCAAATTTATCACTATGTTATGACACTTTAAGTGCATATATAATATAGCTTTAATGGTATAGTTAATGTGTTAGATATTAAAATTGATGTGTATTGTAAAATTTCAAGAATTACAATGTCACGTTGATGAAGCGTATTGGGGTCATAGTTTCTAGAATTCATTATGTTTTAAAGAGCATAGTGCACTATGGTTTAATTAATTTTAAAGTTAGTCACTTAAGAATTATCAAGTGGCTAATGTCATTGTTTATTAATGGTAATAGTTAGAGGTTGCATCATGGAAGGGTTTTTAATTATCTAAGAGTATGAGTGATCACAGTATATTAGAGGTTATGGGTCATATTAGTGTTTTGACATTCATAATGGTTTTTGGTTAAGGGGCACATATTGTATAAGATATTTTGGTTAGAGCAGGAAAATGTTACATTAAATAAGGGTTACATTTAATTTTTTACTTTGATTTCTTTAAAATATAAAGGTAAATTATTTTGGTTCATATTTTTTTTATTTAAGGGGTGGTTTATTTTTAGTGAATGTAATTTATATTTTGTTTTTTAATTGGTAGTGGCAGTGGTGGTAGTGGCGGATGAAGAGGAGGAGGATGTGGTGGTGATTGTGGTGGTGGAGGTGGAGGAGGAGGAGGAGGGGGTGCATGCAGTTGAGCAGTGAGGTGGAGATGGTGGTGGAGGTGGAGGTGGAAGAGGAGGTGGAGGAGGTGGTGGTGGTAGAGGAAGAGGAAGAGGAGGAGAAGGAAGACAAGGAGGTGGTGTTGTTGGTGGAGGTTGAGGTGGTGGATGAGAGGGTGGAGGTGGTGGTGGTGGAAGAGGAGGTGGAGGTGGAGGATGAGGAGTAGGACGAGGCACAGGTTGAGGTCATGGAGGAGGCGCACATGGAGGAGGAGGAGAAGGAGGAGGATGAGGGGGTGGTCTTGGAGGATAAGGTAGACATGGACATGAATGAGGAGGAGAAGTAGGAAGTGGAGGAGGAGGAGGTGGTGGTGGAGGTGGAAAAGTAGGAAGACGAGGTGGAGGTGGATGTGGCGGAGGAGGTGGAGGTGGTGGTGGAGTAGGAGGTGGTGGAGGTATAGGTGGATGTGGAGTAGGAGGTGGTCGGGGTATAGGTCGATGTGGAGGAGGAGGAGGAGGAGGAGGAGGATGAGAAGGGTGTGGAGGAGGAGGAGGTGGAGGTGAAAGTGGTGGTGGAGGAAGAGTGGAGGAGTAGCTGAAGGTCAAGTTGGAGTTCGAGGTTAAGGAGGGGTTGAAGGTTTACATGGAGGTTTAGGTGGAAGAGGAGGAGGACGAGGAAGAGAAGGAGGAGGAGATGGTGGTGGAGGAGGTGGAGGTGGAGGAGTAGAAGGAGGAGGAGGAGGAGTAGGGGGTGGAGGAGGTGGAGGTGGAGTTGTAGGTGGTGGTTAATAAGGAGTTAGAGAATGGGGACGAGGAGGAGGGAGAGGTAGAGTGAAGGTGGAGGAGGAGGAGGTGGTGGTGGTGGAGGTGGTGGTAGATGAGCAGGTGGAGGAGGAGGGGCAGTAGGAGGAGGTAGAGGCAGAGGTCATGTAGGAGGCAGAGGCAGAGGAGGTGGAGGAGGAGGTGGAAGGAGAGGAGGAGGTAGAGGGGTGGTAGAGGTCGAGGTGGTGGAGGAGGTAGAGGTGGAGGTGTTGGAAGAGGTGGACGTGGAGGTGGGAGAAGAGGAGGTGGAGGAGGAGGAGGAGGAGGTGGTGGTGGTGGAGAAAGAGGAGGAGGAGGATGTGATGGTTGAGGAGGTGCTGGAAGACAAGGAGGAGGAGGAGGATGAGGTGGAGGTGGAGGATTAGATGGTGGAGGTGGAGGTGTAGGTGGAGATATGCATGTTAATTTAAGATTCATGTATTAAATTAAAGTATTAGATTTTCACTGTCTTCTCCACTGTTGGAAATGAAAGATACAGTCTCATGAATCTTGAACATATATCTTCACATACATAAAATCCTACTATTAAATGATAAGTAATTCATTTAGGAATATTTCCTCCATTCACAAATATAGTGATTCAAGTACATCAAATTTCTTTTACGTTTAGGTATGATATATTCGACAAGAATTTGAAGCATTTATGAAGATAAGAACTTTGTGTTTATTTTGTTTAAAACTTTTGTTAGTCCCTTAAACACTTATAGTTCTAGTTATGTTCTTCAATGAAACATTTGTTTGGGAATGACCAGTTCATCTAATTAACATTGATTTCAGAAGTGTTGGTTAAAGTTAACGTTGCTTCTTGAATAAGGGGCCTTATGTTCTTGTTTTCTTATCTTTACATGAGAAACATAGGATATTAGGAATCATATATGGATTTTTTTATTCTTAGCGATTCCAAATTTTTTGTGTAGTTATTATTAATTTTTTATATATCTAATGGTTTAAGGAAAAAAAAAGTCCAGTTCACTTTTTGGCATGACCTGAGCTTCTTTCCTTTTTAGAGAATCCATAATTTATCTTGTATTTTGTTTCAAAATATTTATTAGGAAAGGGGAATATGTTATACTTTTCTATTTGTATGGAATAATGACCTATGATATAGGTTCCTATGTGTTCATTTTAGGGGACCGATTTTCATGGGAACAACATTACTTTAATGAAATTATAATTTTGAGGAAAAGGCTAAAGGAGAAACACATATAATTAGTGGAGGAGGAGAGATTGATTAGTGTATTATCATTTTTGAAGTTGAAATCCTTTTATGATAATTATTTTGTAACATGTTATGCTAAGTAATGAACATTTTTCTTTTTGGGTTATATTTTTGAACTCGAAAATTGTGGCTTTACAATAAGTTTGTGTTAATTAATTTTTTTATCATATAAGATATTAAATTTCATTAAATATTTTGTCTTTTACTCAATCTCATTGTGCATTTTGTGTAATTTCAAAAAATTGTGTATTGATCAACAATTATTAGAGTTTTGATTGAAGAAGAAAACGCAATAGTTATTATAATAGTTACACACCAAGGAGTTGAAAAAACTTATAGATGGTGATGAATCACCAAATTCTAATGATGTTGGTTTATTTGAAGCGAAGTAATTGGATAATTATTTTTCTATTAGAGAATCAATGCATAAGAACGAAAAATAACTTGATGTAAATATTAAATGAGGGATTCACTAATAATTTACAAGATTTTATAATTATGTGAATGATTCACTAATATTTTACAATTCATTGAATGATGCACCAATATTTTACAATATTTGATATTTTAGTAAAATATTCCAAAAAAATTAATATATACTTATTGTAGTGTAGTAGACAATGACCATTGGTTACTAGTAGAAAGAAAAACAAGAAATCACATGAAGATAAAGAACATAGGAATAGAAGAAGTGAAATGATACAGTAGAGAAGCAACAAAGTGTTACTTTATATTATATTCTCTTGAGAAGACAATCACAAAAGATACAATGATGCATACATTTCCATATATATATATATATGATGATGATGGTGGTGGTGGTGGTTAATGTCCACTGAGACCAAACATTGGTCTATCAGACCTAAAGAAACAAATTATTTATTCTGATTTAAGATTTTATTCCTATGCTCAAAAAGCTTGGAGAGAAGCCTCCCGAGCTCACTATAATTTTAACATTGTAAGAGGCTAGGAAGGTCAGTATTGTAACAAAGATTATGATACTAAGAACTAATGTGGTTGTACGCAGGGCACTCTAAGAGGAAGTGGTTTTCATCCTCGATTATCCTATTCTCACATATATGGCAAATCCTTTCCATCCATGGTGTTTTAGTAGCTACCCAACAACCCGTTTCACTATGGAGCTCATGAGAGTTCATTCTAATCTTTTCTATATTAATTTTCTTCTTTGAGATAGTTAAAATAGAGGGATACTTTTGATCTTCTAGGGTGGGGTTGACGACCTTCTTATAATAACTTAATTTTCTTTTAGCCGCTAAATCTTTCTCACACCACATGTTTTTTTGAACTTAGAAGTAATAATATCTTTAATGTTATTAATGTTTTGCAATGCATCATTCTCGTTGATATCCCAATAGTTTAACCAGGCCCTTGTGTCTTTATGCCACCTGCGATTGAGCCTTAGGTGGTTTTGGCTGGAATTTAAAGCTAGCTTAGTAATTCTATGATCATCTATGTTATTGATTTTATGCTTATACAATAGAAACCTAATCATAGTTAGGCTCTCAATAGGGGAAAGACCTGCTTCTATAAGGATAATAGGATAGGGTGTATTAATTTTAATTTTCAGGTTATAAGTTATAAAACGCTTCTGGATTTTCTCAATCTTTCTCCATGATTCTTTGGAGATGCTACAACCCCAAACCTCACAGCAATATAAGATAACAGGAGTGACTAAATTTTCAAAGAGGAACTTATTTCTATCCCACATTACGAGGTTTGTTGTTTTACAATTATTTTCAAGACCAAAATAAGCTTTCCACCCTCCATTAATCCTTTTCCCAATGCTATGGTTCCAGTTAAGCTTGTGATGAATATCGATTCCTAGGTACTTGTAAGAATGCACTTCCTCCAAGTTATTATTATCATACATAAAATTAGCGTAAGTGTCCTTCTTTGATTTGATAATTATAACTTTTGTTTTGTTAGTGTTAACAGTCATACCCACGGTCGAGCAGAAATCCTTAAGAAGCCTGAGTTGCTTATCAAGATCAGATGGGAACCTTGTGAAAAGAACAATATCATCAGCATAAAGAAGAAGGATGATGACTATCCGAGCTAAGATTGTGCCATCACATCCTGCTTCCTCTGAATAGCTTTCAAGCTTATCGATGTAAATGCCAAATAGTGTAGGGGGGAGGAGGAACCTTGTTTAACTCTGATGTTACACTTAATATCTTTTGACCACCCCTCATTGCTCTTTAGCTTGTCAATTACATTATCATATAACCTTATAGCGCTAGCTCTCAACTCGAGAATAACCTTTAGCTCTTCTAATCTATTCCAAAGGTTGTATCTAGGAACCGTATCAAAAGCCTTTCTAAAGTCCACAAAGAAACAAAATAAATTGGATTTATCATTATGGAATTCCCTCATAATGATTCTAAGCGTAATGAGGTGGTATTTTGTTGAGTGATGCCTTTTGAAACCTTCTTGGCCTGTAGCCTGCTTACCTTCACTTTCAAGTCATATGCTTAACTTCTTTTCCAAAATACTACTATATAACTTGGATAAGGGAGGGCTGGTCATAATTGTCTAATAATTAGAGGGGATTTTTTTATCCCCACTTTTAAAAATAAGGATAATGAGGCTCTCAGTCCAAGGGTTCGGGAACCCTTTCTTGACTACTTGATGAAAAAGCTTGTGGATGTGGGGGATGAGGACAGGACCTCCAATTTTTAAGATTTTTTCCTTGTAACCTTTAATGTCCTTAGCTTTCCCATTAGCGATGTGATTAACCCCAAACTTAATGTCTTCTAAAGATAAAAATACTATCGTTGTGAGGAGGGTTTTAAATTATCCACGATATTTGGAGATTCATAAAGCTTTTTAAGATAGGAATTCCAATTGTGAAGAGCAAATTTATTATTATATTTAGTCTTCCTAGTCAAAATCTGCCTCCAAAATTTCTTAGGAGCTACCTTAGCGAGGTGTAAGAGATTCTTCTGTCTTTGACGAATACGCTACCTCTTTTTCCTTTTAGTTAGGGCTTTGTATATTTTTATCTTGACCATTTTAAGAGATTCATCAACAGCTTCCTTAATTACTCTCCTCACACTTTTACAATCTTTGTCATACCATCGATTGGTTTTGCTATTTCTTTTATTATTTGAAACTTCAATTGAGAAATTGTTAATAGAATATGAGAGGGTTGTAGTAAAATTATGATCGAGGTCCTTTATATTGTATATACTAGATAAAGGAAGAAAATTAGTTTTTAATTCATTTAGAAAGATATAATTTTATTTCTATCAAATATTAAGTTCTTTTGGCTATAAGTATTGTTTTCTATGGGAACTGTATGTATGAAAACATTAAGAGTTATAAGTAAAGGACTATGATCAAAGTTAGGTTTATGGTCATTTAAGATGTCAAAATTTATTATGTCATTGTATAATGGGAGATCAGAAATAACGTAGTCTACCACGCTGCTACCAAGTCCATTGATGTTGGTCATCTTACTGGAATTGGGTCACTTCTTTAGACTGTTACAAATTATGAGATCCTAAGCACTACAGAGCTTGACTAGCTTCGACCCAAACAAATTTTTCCCGAGGTCTTTGGAGCTCCTTTTGTACCTACTAGCCAGAGTAGCGTCTTCATCTAACCAAAGAGGATTAGGGTTGGAATGATTGCTTACAATAATAAATTGGTTGTTTGAAGTTCACGCCTTAAATTCACCTATTAAAAGGATATTACCGTCATTCCTTAGGCTAGAAATATCCTTTTCTAAACCATTGTAAGGGTTATTTTTATCTAGATTCTTCTTCTTATAGAAGTTAGAATTGATGGGGGGAAAATGACGTATTGCTATGTAGGAATTTCTATTATTAATGTCATTGATCTCTATCCAACTATATTGGTTGTGAGGGTCATTTTTATAAATTCTAGCATGGGGGGAGATGTTCTTCTTAATGTAACATGTTATAGATCTAACCCAGAAACATATGAAAATATAAATAAACCCAAGAATAACAAGATTTAAATAGATAGAAATGATTCACTTTATTGATCACACCTTAAAGGTAGGGTAACACCATACATTCACTCCTTAAGGAAGGAGAACACTCCACAAGCCATATGCCTGTTCATACAATCATCCTTGACTCCTTCACATGGAGTCTCTAGCCTCTATATAGACCTCATACATACAGTACCATGGATCATTACCATGGTTCCCTCATACCATCGATTAATACCATGGGCCCATTACATTATTACTAACTACTTGTGGTCCCTTACATGATATGGGTTAACCACCTTATTTATTACTATGGCCCATCCCATTATTACATTATTACCTCGGGTACCTCCCTTGGTACCCCATATTATCCCCCCTAGGTATATAACATTCCACCTCCCTAAGCATGTTTCATCCCTGAAACATGGGAAGAACACAAATAATAAGATCTACTCAAAAGAGTAGTTCACTGGTACCATGCACGTGCATCTAGCCATCCAAGAGAAAGGTGAACCCTTAGTCTTAGTGGTGCCTCGCTCGCTTGAGATGGAAGTTGACTGTGGTAGCTCTTCTGTGTAGATTTGTAGTGGGTGGATCTTCGCTCCTCTCTATCTGTCCTGCGGGGGTTGTTGTCCGTGTGGCTAATTGGTTGCCATCTTGATGGTTGTCTTGAGGGGTGATGTGGGTGATGATATGTTGAAGTTTTAACCCATGGTGTCTTTTTCTTTAATTCACCCCTTACTGGAGCCTGACTATTATGTTGTGGTGCCTGTTGTGGTGTCTTATCTTCCACTATTACTTCAACCACTGAGCCCTCCTTTGATTTATCAGCACCTGTAACTTTTTCTGCTTCAGCCTCTGTTTGTGTTTGATTGTCTATCATGAGTAGCTCATCATCTAATATGTCAAACCCTGGAACATCTTTTGCTTCAGCCTCCTTGGACTCTACCTGTTTATTAATGGAAATATCCTGTAATGTAATTTTCTTCTTTTTATACCAGAGCTTCAGGAATTTCTTCTGTACATTAATATTGATAGTACCCACTGATTCCATCCAAGGGTATCCCAAAGCAACATCTATGTTATCCATATCTGAAGCATAAAAATCACTATGTAACACATACTTATCATAGAAATCTTCAAATCATTGTACACTTGAACATTCTCATCATGAACTTGTGTATTTTCAATGTGTTTTGTTGGAACTTGCAATTTTTTTGCCAAATTAACATTGATGAAATTATGTTTGCAACTAGGATTTATAGAAACAATGATCTTCTCTTTCTGAATCAATCCATGAACCTGCAATAAGGAGATACTAGCAAAAGATAACCCTTTAGGTTCCTTGGTTTCCCTCAATATATATATACTTGATATATATATAGTTTCCAGCAAAAGTTAACTAAATATAGAAAAAAAACATATATATATACTTGATTAATATAAATTGATGGAAGGAATAATAGTTAAAATGAACTTCAAACACCAACATTAAGTCCTTAAAGCATCTACAAAATATACACCATCATTGTATGATGTAATGGATGAAATGCGAGTACTTGTCAAGATCATTACCATATGTTGACTCACAAAAAGTTCTTTTTGGGTCAGTATCATAATCAAAATAATTACCATATGTTGGTTCACTAAAATTTATTTTTGGGTCAATATCGATAATCAAAATATCATCTCAATGATACATAATATCTATTATATTCCATTCTTATGGGATTTAATTTAGAGTTACAATTGATTCAAATTGATAACTATGTTATGACACTTTAAGTGCATAAAATATATAGTTTTAATGGTAGAGTTAATGTGTTAGATATTAAAATTGATGTGTATTGTAAAATTTCAAGAATTACAATGTCATGATCATGAAGTGTACTTAGGGGTCATAGTCTATATAATTCAGTGTGTTTTAAAGATCATAGTGCATTATGGTTCAATTAATTTTAGAGTTAGTCCCTTAAGAATTATCAAGTGACCAACGTCATTGTTTTTTAATGGTAATAGTTGTTAGAGGTTGCATTAAAGTCTTATAAACCATAAACCTTAAATGCTAAACCACCTTAACGACAAACCCTAAACACTAAACCCTAATCCCTAATCATTTTAGAACATTGTAAAAATCATTTTGTAACTTTTATTATAGTGTTTATAAAAATAATTTACTAAAGCATTATAAACCCTAAACGCTAAACCCTAAACTCTAAACCCCAAAGCTAAAACCCTAAACTGTAAACCTTAAATCCTAAACTCTAAGGATATTATAGCATTTTAAAAAGTGTTTTGTAACTTTTATTTATTTGTTTATTAAAATCATTTAGTGAACCCTTTTAAACCCTAAAACTTAAACCCTAAACCCCAAGCATTTTACAACAGCTTAAAAATATTTTTTTTAGTTTTATTTAAGTGTTCATTAAAATAATTTACTAAATCCTTATAAACCATAAATCTTAAAACATGAACCCTAAACTCCAAACCCCAAACCCCAAACCCTAAATACTAATCATTTTATAACATCTTAAAAAGTGTATTGTAAATTTCATTTAAGTGTTTATTAAAATCATTTTCTAAAGTGCTATAAACCCTAAACCCTAGACCCTAAAACCTAAACCCAAAACCCAAAACCCTAAATGCTAACTATTTTATAGCATTTCGGGAAGTGTTTTGTAACTTTTATGTAACTTTTTCTTAAAATAATTCACTCTATTGTTATAAACCCTAAAACCTAACCCATGAGCCATAAAGCCCAAACCCTAAGCCCTATACACTAAACCTTAATCATTTTAAAACATTTTAAAAGTCATTTCATATCTTTCATTTAAGTTTTTATTAAAATAATTTACTAACGTGTTATAAAACCTAAACCCCAAGCCCCAAACACTACACCTAAAACTCTAAAACCTAAACCCTATGTATTTTATAACATTTTAAAAAGATTTTTCTAAATTTTATTTAGGTGTTTATTAAAAGCATTTACTGAAGTGTTATAAACCCTAAAACCTAAACCCTAACCATTTTACAGCATTTTAACAAGTGTTTTGTAACATTTATTTAAGTGTTTATTAAAAGCATTTACAGGTTTTAAGTGTTTATTAAAACCTTAAACCCTAAACCGGAAACCCTAAACCCTAAACCCCGAAACACTAAAACCTAAACCCTAAACCCTAAACCGCGAAACCCTAAAACCTAAACCCTAATCATTTTATCATATTTTCAAAAGAATTTTAAACTTTTATTTAAGTGTTAATTAAAAGAATTTAATAAAGTTATATAAATCCTAAACCCTAAACCCCAAACCATAAACCCTCAACCCTAAACCCTAAACGTTAATTTTGACTTTAATATTTTAAAATATGTTTTGTAACTTTAGTGTGATAAATCCTAAACCATAAACGCTAAACCATAAACCATAAAACCTAAACCCTGAACCCGAAACCCTAAATCCCAAACTGTAAACCCCAAACGGTAAACCATAAACACTAAGAATTTTCTAAAATATTAGAAAGTATTATGTAACTTTTATTTAAGTGCACATTAAAAGAATTTACTAAATTGTTAGAAAACCTAAACCCTAAACCCCAAACCCCAAACCCTATATCGCAATGCTTAAAGCCTAAAGGATAAACCCTAAAATCATTTACTAAGGTCCTATAATTTCTCAACCCTAAAGCCTAAAACTTGAAAGCATTTTCTAAGGTCTTATAAACTCTAAACCATAAACTCCAAAACCTAAACACTAAACTCTAAGCCCTAAACCCGAAACCCTAAAACCTAAGGATTTTATAGCATTCTAAAAAACATTTTGTAGATTTTATTTAAGTGTTTACTAAAACCATTTAATAAAGTTCTATAAACACTAAACCCCTAATCCCTAAACCATTAAACTTAAAGCCCAAACCCTAAACCCTAAACCCTAAAAATTGTTTTTTAAGTTTTTTATAAGTGTTTATTAAAAGAATTTATTAAAGCATTATAAAACATAAACCCTAAAACATAATACCCACACAACAAACCTAAACCCTAAAACCTAAACCAAAAGCACTTTATAACATTTTGAACCCCAAACCCTAAACACTATGCATTTTATAAGATTTTTTACAAGCGTTTGTAAGATTTTTTTAAGTGTTTATGTAAAGAATTTACTAAATTGTTATAACTCTAAACCCTAAGAATTTTATTTCAATTTAGCAAGAATTTTGTAACACTTTGAAACCTTAAACCCTAAATATTTTATAACATTTAAATAAGTTTTTTGTAACTTTTTTTAACTGTTTATTAAAAGCATTTACGAAAGTGTTATAAACCGTAAACCCTAAAACCTACACCCTAGGAATTTTATAAAACTTTAACAAGAGTTTGTAACTTTTTTTAAGTGTTTATTAAAAGAATTTAGAAAATTTTCCCTCAAACCTAGACCCTAAGAATTTTATAACATTCTAAACCCTAAACCCTCACCATTTTATAATTTCAAACCGTAAACCCTGAGAATTTTATAACATTTTAAAAAGTGTTTTGTAACCTTTTTTTAAGTGTTTATTAAAAGAATTTATTGTAGTGTTATAATACCTAAACCTTAAACCCTAAACCCTAAACCCTAAACACTAAGCATTTTATAACATTTTAAAAAGCATTTTTTAACTTTTTTTAAGTGTTTATAAAAGTAATTTACTAAAGTCCTATGAACCGTAAGCCCTCAACCTTAAGAATTTTATAACATTTTAAACCCTTAACCTAAACACTAAGCATTCAATAACATTTTAAGAAGCTTTTTGTAAATTTTTTTCAAGTGTTTATTAAAAGAATTTACTAAAATGTTATAAACCCTAAATCCTAAACGGTAACCATTTTATAACATTTTAACCCAAAAACATAAACCCTAAATCCTAAACTCTAAACCTTAAGTATTTCATAACATTTTAAGAAACAAATTTTTTTTTTGAAGTGTTTATTAAAAGGATTTAATAATGTGTTATAAACCCTAAACGTTAAACCATGAGAATTTTATAGAATTTTAAATCTTAAACCCTAAAGCCTAAGCGCTTTATAACATTTTAACAAGTCCTTTGTAACTTTTTTTATGTTCTTATTCAAAGAATTTATCGAAGTGCTATAAATCCCAAACCCTTAACCCTAAACCCTATCCCTAGACACTAATAATTTTATAACATTTTAAAGTACATTTTGTAACTTTTTAAGTGTTTATCAAAAGCATTTAACAAAGTGTTATAACCCCAAACCATAAACGTTAAACCCTAAGCATTTTATAACATTTTAACAAGATTTTTGTAGCTTTTATTTAAGTGTTTATTAAAATAATCTGCTAAAGTGTTATAAAGCCTAGACCCTAAACACTAAACACTAAACCCTAGACCCCAAACCCCAAACCCTAAAACCTAAAGCCTAAGAATTTTATGATCTATTAAAAGTAATTTTGTGGCATTTATTTAAGTGTTTATTAAAAGAGTTTACTAAGGTGTTATAAAACCTAAACCATCAACCCTAAACCCTAAACCCTAAACCCTAATCATTTAATAACTTTTTAAAACGTGTTTTTTAACCCATTTTATGTTTTTATTAAAATCACTTAATAAAAGTTTTATAAACCCTAATCCCTAAACTCTAAACCCTAAACCCTATAAACTAAACCCTAAACCATAAGCATTTTGTAAAAATTTTAAAAGTGTTTTGTAACTTTTATTTAAGTGTTTATTAAAAGAATTTACTAAATTGTTATAAACATTAAACTATACATCCTAAAACCTAAAACCCAAAACCTAAACTCTAAACCCCAAACCCAAAGAAGTAAAACCTAAACCATAAACCCTAGGAATTTTATAACAATTCAAGAAGAATTTAAGTGCTCATTAAAAGAATTTACTAAACTGTTAGAAAACCTAAACCCCAAACCCTACACTCCAAACCCTATATCGCAATGCTTAAATCCTAAAGGATAAACCCTAAAATCATTTAATAAGGTCTTATAAACCCTCAACCCTAAGGCCTAAAGCTTGAAAGAATTTTCTAAGGTGTTATAAACTCTAAACCCTAAACTCCAAAACCTAAACAGTAAAGTGTAAGCCCTAAACCTGAAACCCTAAAACCGAAGGATTTTATAGCATTCTAATTTTTTTTTTGTAGCTTTTATTTAAGTGTTTACTAAAACCATATAGTAAATTTCTATAAACCCTAAAACCCTAATCCCTAAACCCTTAACCTTAAACCCCAAACCCCAAACCCTAAACCCTAAAAACCAAAAAAACCCTAAACCCTAAAAATTGTTTTTTAACTTTTTTATAAGTGTTTATTAAAAGAATTTATTAAAGCATTATAAAACATAAAGCCTAAACCCTGATACCCACACCGCAAAACTAAACCCTAAACCCTAAACCGAAATCACTTTATATCTTTTTAAACCCCAAACCCTAAACACTATGTATTTTATAAGATTTTTTAAAGCGTTTGTAAGTTTTTTTTAAGTGTTTATGTAAAGAATTTACTAAATTGTCTAAACCCTAAGAATTTTATTACAATTTAGCAAGCATTTTGTAACACTTTGAAACGCTAAACCGTAAATATTTTGTAACATTTAAATAAGTGTTTTGTAACTTTTTATAAGTGTTTATTAAAAGCATTTACGAAAGTGTTATAAACCCTAAACCCTAAAACCTACACCCTAGGAATTTTATAAAATTTTAACAAGAGTTTTGTAACTTTTTTTAAGTGTTTATTAAAAGAATTTATAGAAGTGTCCCTCAAACCTAAACCCTAAGCATTTTATAGCATTTTAAACCCTAAACCCTGAGCATTTTATAAATTTTAAAACCTAAACCCTCAGAATTTTATAACATTTTAAAAAGTGTTTTGTAACCTTTTTCTAAGTGTTTATTAAAAGAATTTATTGTAGTGTTCTAAGACCTAAACCTTAAACCCTAAACCCTAAACCCTAAACACTAAGAATTTTATAACATTTTAAAAAGCATTTTTTAACTTTTTTTAAGTGTTTATAAAAATAAATTACTAAAGTCCTATGAACCATATGCCCTAAACCTTAAGAATTTTATAACATTTTAAACCCTAAACCTAAACCCTAAGCATTCAATGACATTTTAAGAAGCTTTTTGTAAATTGTTTTGAAGTGTTTATTAAAAGAATTTACTAAAATGTTATAAAACCTAAATCCTAAACCATAACCATTTTATAACATTTTAACTCAAAACCATAAACCCTGAAGCCTAAACTTTAAACCCTAAGTATTTTATAATATTTTAACAAACATTTTCTTACTTTTTTTGAAGTGTTTATTAAAAGGATTTACTAATGTGTTATAAACCCTAAAAGTTAAAGCATGAGCATTTTATAGAATTTTAAATCCTAAACCCTAAAGCCTAAGCGCTTTATAACATTTCAACAAGTCCTTTGTAACTTTTGTTTATGTTCTTATTCAAAGAATTTATCAAAGTGCTATAAATCCCAAACCCTAAACCCTAAACCCTATCCGTAGACACTAATAATTTTATGACATTTTAAAGTACATTTTGTAACTTTTTGAGTGTTTATTGAAAGCCTTTAACAAAGTTTTATAACCCTAAACCATAAATGCTAAACCCTAAGCATTTTATAACATTTTAACGAGAGTTTTGTAGCTTTTATTTAAGTGTTTATTAAAATAATATAATAAAGCGTTATAAACCCTAAACCCTAAACACTAAACACTAAACCCTAAACCCCAAACACCAAACCCTAAACCCTAACGCCTAAGAATTTTATGATCTATTAAAAATAATTGTGTAACATTTATTTATGTGTTTATTAAAAGAATTTACTAAGCTGTTATAAAACCTAAACCATCAAACCTAAATCCTAAACCCTAATCATTTAATAACATTTTAAAATGTGTTTTTTAACCCTTTTTAAGTTTTTATTAAAATCACTTAAAAAAGTTTTTTAATCCCTAATCCCTAAACTCTAAACCCTAAACCCTATAAACTAAACCCTAAACCATAAGTATTTTATAACATTTTTAAAAGTGTTTTGTAACTTTTATTTAAGTGTTTATTAAAAGCATTTACTAAATTGTTATAAACATTAAACCATACATCCTAAAACAGAAAACCCAAAACGTAAACTCTAAACCCCAAACCCTAAGAGTAAAGCTTAAACCATAAACCCTAAGAATTTTATAACAATTCAAGAAGCATTTTGTAACTTTTATTTAAGTGTTTATTAAAATAATTTACTAAAGTGTTATAAACCCTAAACTATAAGCACAAAAACCTAAACCCTAAACACAAAAACATAATCCCTAAACCCCTAAACCCAAACCTAAAGCAAAAACAAAACCCTAAACCCCAATCCCCAAACATAAACCCTAAGCATTCAATGACATTTTAACAAGATTTCTGTAGCTTTTTTGGAACTTTTTATTAAAATAATTTACTAAAATGTTATAAACCCTAAATCCTAAATCGTAAGCGTTTTATAACATTTTAAACCGAAAACCCTAAATCCTAAAGCCTAAACTCTAAACCCTAACTATTTTATAACATTTTAACAAGCGTTTTCTTACTTTTGTTAAAGTGTTTATTAAAAGCATTTACTAAGGTGTTATAAAACCTAAACCATAAACCCTAAAGGAGTTGTCTATAATGCGACTTTCTGGAGATTCCGGTGACGGAATCCGGCGGAAGAAACTGAGGTTAAATCTTGATTTGTTGCAGTTAAAATGGTTTTTTAACTTCATATTTGGATTCAGCACCCTGAACAACTCCTAGGACGATTTGATTGTGCAGAAACTAGCTATCAAACTTGCGATTCCAATAAATTACTGTCGGATTTTGACAAGAAAAACCCACTGGAAAAGCTTTCAAAAAATCGCATTATAGACAACTGCAACCCTAAACCCTAAACCCCAAAACCTAAACTCTAAACCCTAATCATTTAAAAACATTTTCAAAATTGTTTCTAACCTTTTTAAAGTTTTTATTAAAACCACTTAATAAAGTTTTATAAACACTAAACCCTAAACCCTAAACCCCAAACCCTAAGCCCTAAAACCTAAACAATAAACCCTAATCCCTATAAACTAAACCCTAAACTGTAGGCAATTTATAACTTTTTTAACAACATTTCATAACTTTCATTTAAGTGTTTATTAAAGCAATTTACTAAATTTTTATAAACCTTAAACCATATACCCTAAAACCAAAACCCCAAAACCTAAATCCTAAACCCTAAACCATAAACCCTAAGAATATTATAACAATTTAAGAAGAATTTTGTAACTTTTATTTAAGTGTTTATTAAAAGTATTTACTAATGTTTTATAAACCCTAAGCCATGAAGACAAAACCCTAAACCATAAATATAAAAACATAAACCCTAAACCCCAAAACCTAAACCCCAGATCCCAAACCCTAAACCCTAAACCTTTTATAACATTTTAAGAACTGTTTTGTAAATTTTATTTAAGTGTTTATTAAAAGTGTTTACCAAAATGTTGTAGACCCTAAACACTTAACCCTAAACTTAAACCCAAAATCCTAAATCTTAAACCCTAAACCGTAAACCGTAAACCTTAAATCCTAAACCATGAACCCTAAAAACTAATCATTTTATAACATTTTAAAAATTATTTTGAAACTTTTATTTAAGTTCTTTTTAAAAGCATTTAATAAAGTCATATAAACTCTAAACCCTAGACTCTAAACCCCAAACCCTAAACCCAAAACCATAAACCCTAAAA
>APFE030833618.1:0-10432 GCA_000404065.3 Pinus taeda
GTATTCCTCGCACGAATTAGTTTCAACGGCAACACTTCTTTTTATTTTGCACGTTCGCACGAATTCTTTTTTAGTTGCAACGGCAACACTTTTTTTATTAGCTTTCAAGGGTTAATTTTGGAGTGGTAACAGTTCTTTTTATTAGCTTTCAACGGTTAGGGTTAAGTGTGCTGCGCAAATGTTTTTTGGGTTTTCTCCAAATGAAAAATGTTTATTAGACTATTTTTTAAATCTAGTTTATTATTATTATTTTTTTTTCTTTTCAATAATTTTTTTTCATTATTTGGACAGGTAAATTTGTCAAGAACATTTAGTAATGGAGAAGAATAGCAAGATACAACTTTTAGGTATATCTTTCTCTTCCTATAGTCCTATTTTTAAAAAATTATCAATTTGTAAATATTTAATATTCTGTATTTGTGTGTATATTTTAGATGAAAATGAGAATATTTATTTGAATTTTTTCTTAACCAATAGCAATTAAAATTAAACGTTTAATTTTGTATTTATTAGTTTTACTATTTCAACTCTTTTGTGAAGATTGATTAATGTCTAGTTTCCTTAGAGTGTTACATAAATAAAATTATTCATGCTAAATATATTGAAAAAATTAATGACTTTCTAATCAATATACGTTGGTTTTGATATAAAATGGGTTAAATTTTGTAATTTGTATTTGTATTTTGTTTTTAATTGCACTGGTTCTATTCAAATTTGTTTTAGAAAGGATGAATAACTTTTGTGGGATCTTTGTTAGAGAGGAGAAAAGAGGAGGCTAAAGCAATGCATGACAAGTACCCCAATAAGATACCTGTAAGCTCAAATGAATTCTAGAATAAGTTATTTTTTTGATGGTTAGATCTTTTAGATATTTTGCTATATAATATTATTTCAAAAATGAAATCTCATTTCAATAGTTTTGTTTTTTGTTGATTAAAACTTCTTATGAAGAGTGAATCTTTTCTCAACATTTATTTTTATAAAATGTGCTCTCTTATTGATTCTCCATGAAAACAAATTGCAGGTTATTGTTGAAAAAGCAGAGAGAAGTGACGTACCAGATATTGACCAGAAAAAGTAAGACTCTTTTATCAAATACTTCATTGTTCTTTGATTCTCTCACTTGATAATTGTTAGAATACATTGTTAGAATACATCTTGATAAGTAACAATGTTGTACTCAAACAACTATTGTTTTCGTAAGAAGATAATTTGTCCATATTTTGTGGATGCCTGAAGAGTACTATCACATTTTTAAAAAATTAATGTTATTATAATTTTGGATTTTCAGATATATGGTTCCCTCAGATTTTACTGTGGGACAATTTGTATATATGATACGTAAGAAAATAAAGCTTACTGAAGAGAAAGCAATATTTATTTTTGTGAACAATGTGCTTCCACCAACTGGTAAGTTTAGTTGAATCAGTTTTATCATAGTTACAACTTTTCCACTATTACTCTATGTCATTACTTTGTTCTAAGTTAAACTTCATTGCTATCTCATTTTTTACGTAGAAAAAAACATTTAAAAAAAACAGAAAATGAGCATTTTGCCATCTAATCCTTATCTATGTTATAGCTTATCAATTTCTTATTGTGTATTTATTTCTATGCAGCTGCTCTAATGTGCACTGTATATGAGGAGCACAAGGATGAAGATGGGTTTCTTCACTTTACATATAGTGGCGAAAAGACTTTTGGCCATAACATTGAGGCCTATTTATAGCCTTAAGAAACTCTTATTTATCTCCATTTAAATATAATGCAAATGAAATTTAAAGGGAACTTTGGTATGTATATGGATACTAGAACTAACATTCTAGTTACTATGTATTAAATGCTTTAAAAACATTTATAGTGTGCATATTGCCAAAATATGTGATCTACTTGGATTATTGTTAACATTGCCATTTCTTATTTATATATTTATAAGAAATATCTAGTGGGTAATGTCATCTCTTTATTTCTTTTCCTCATTTTTGGTAGAGATTAAGTTTGGAGAAGAGCTTTGTTTCCCTTACAATAAAGATGTGTATGTGCTTTAGATAATTTACTTAAGATAAAGTTGGTGGTGAAGTTTAATAGTTAAAGTTAGTGTGAAGCCTTACCATACTATTTTAATAGATAATTTACAATGCATGGATGTAAAATAGTTTGGAAGTGGTATACAGAGTGGCAATGAGATTGTATTACGTGATATCAAGTATTCAATGTACTCTTGGTGCGTTTTAATTAATACAAAAATATGGTTTTTTCATCTTGTTACTTTGTCAATTTAAATGAATTCAACTACTAATACAAAAGAAATATTTAAATGACTAAAATCAACCTAGATCCCTTTTAACTCTGGATCTACCAACGGTGGAGACGGTTCAAATCTCTTTTTACTCTGAAAGGTGGTTTGCATCTCAACATATTTGATCCCTCTCGTCCCTTAGTAGATTTGGAGTTAAGGTGGATCTAGGATGGTTTAATTCCCCTTTTAAATAGGTTATACTCTTTCAATACCATGGGTGAATACCACGAAGGTTTTACTGATTATCCTTGGTCTTGGCCATTCGAGGAGCCTCAGAGCCCTATTGTATAATTTCTTTATTTTCTTTGGATGTCTTTTTCACTTGCATCTCCTATTTTTGCATTTAGTGTTCATGCTTCCTTTGTTGTGGGATATATTGCTTAAGTAATTGAAGTGAGTTGTCTTGAAGGTTACTTAAAGATTCACAATCATGATGAATACTTGGAACAACTTTGAAAAGCTGTATTCATCAATGAGCTACTTGGATTAGTTCACTAATTCTTAATTTCTGATTTTTTGAGTAGTAATTTTTTGCTATTTTTTAGCACATGTTAACAAGGGTATTTTTGAGTGATTCCACTTGGAATGGAGTCCTAATACATCCTAATTAATAATAAAAAAATACCCATATCATTTTCATTTAATTTGCTTGGGAATTTGGAAAGGTATAAGAAGTAGCAATCTTGTAGCATCTTGTACCAATTTGTTTTCAAGATCTTCCTTGCCCAAATTCATGGTAGTAGATTTATAGCTTATGAATACTCTGAGGCCATTTTGGTTGAGTCAAGGCCTGGTTAGGTTTCCATTTAGCTCTTACATTACATGTTAGGTGTCTATCATGGAAGAGGAAGGTGTCTGACTAGGAAGAAGAAGGTGTCTGATGCATGTTAGGTGTAGGTTTGCAATCACATGAAACATTGCTAAAGTACATAGGGGGTTTACACAATTACCTTAGGCATACTATCTTAATATTTAATCCCAATAATCTAGATGATGTGTGTGCACAAATCACTCATCTTGAGGCAAGAGGGGAAAACACCCTAGAAGAAGGTAGTACATATCCATTTAAGGGTAAAGAGAAAGAAAAGGGTTTCAAGGGAAAGAAAAATGTCTCCATTAAAAAGGAAGGAGAGAAAACAATATGTAAAAAAATTTCTAGAGAGTGGCACGATGAAGTTCATTGCTGGAAGCTTCATACCGAAATGAAACCAAAGAAATTCTCCTTCTGAGTTTGATGTATAAGAACTATCATGCTCGCAAGTTAGATTGCCCTCTGAAATAGGTTTAACAAAATCATGTTCCTTTGTTGTCAATTGTTAGCTATTGTCTATATCAGTTGCATAATACTCTTCTCTAACTGGCTTTGTATACCTTGCTTCTTTTGATGGATCCAAGGGAACAATTACACTCATATTATCCCATTCAAATATCATATGTCTCTTCTTTATATTACTAGATCTGGTACTCTTCCTAAGGGGAGGATCTTTTTATGATTTTTCATCGTTAACTAAATAGGAGGCCATTGTAGCTTCAACGTACCCATTAATTCCCTTGTCTGCTTTATCAAAAAATTAGCATCAGATCCTAGATCTATAATAACTTGATCCATGTCATATTCTCCTATCTACGCACTAAGCCTCATTTCTCTTCCATTTCTCTTCTGTCGATGAAAATTATTCACTGCCCGCATCTCACTTCACGATGTTTATTTTGATGCACAAGAATCTATCAACTACTGAAGCCCTTAAATAGCCTATTGGTCTCTTAATAATTTCATACAAGTTTACAGAAAAGACTTTAAAGTACCTCCTTCATTTCCTGACTCTTGGTCCTCTGTCGGAGCATGATCCTATGTCGAGGCTTATTTCTATATCAAAACTTGACTATGTGTCGAAGCTAATGATATATCACAACTAATTTTCTACTTTGGTTGTGCACTAGAGGTTGAAGCTCCAACATTCATAAAGCTTCACTTTGCTTCCATAAACAATTATTTTTCCCTTTGAATTTAAAAAATAGGAGCTTTCTCAATAGTTTTTCTAACCCATGTACTTTCAGATTCTTTCTTCTCATATGCTTTATCACTTCTGGTCACGGGCCCACTTTTAGTAGCAATACGAATTTGTGGTTCGCCATTCCTTCTTTCAGCGATCATCATTCGAATATTCTATGTCGGCTACTGATTCCTTTTTTCTTGCATTTTTTCCATAAATACAGGACATTCTTCAATTACATGGTCAAAATATTTACAATACTTACATATTGTAGTACGGTGTTGAAAATCTCTCACAAAATGACTTTCCAATTCATAGTTATAGCATATAATCTATCCATGTCCTCAACCAGCTCCCACACCTCGACCTCTTCCTTCGTAGCCTCCTCAACCACTGTGTTGTGCACTGCCTTCATTTCCATGTTCTCCTGCTTCCATTCTATAAGTGTTAGCACTGTGCTCCATCATTAGTTCATACGCTTGATAGTTCTTCTCATCATGTCCTATTAATTTACATAATTTGCAATACAAGCTTCTTGGAGTTTTCACATATTTTTGTAATAGGTAACAATCTTCTGAGTGATGTTGCATATCTTGCACCATAGGCTAGATCCTGCATTTAAGGGATTTAATGCTCCGCTAGCCATGAAATTTCTGAAGAGAGGGCATTTTTCTTTAGAGTGGCCTTCTAATTTTCACTTCATACGCCACACTGCTTCTCTGAATTCTTTGATTTTCTTTATATCTTGTAACTACATAGTCAAATTTTGAAACTGACTATGAATCTATTGCATACCTGCATTATTATCTCCTATAGGCGAAGCTTCTAATTTCATCACTAGTTCTAGAGCTTCGGATTGAGTTTCTATCTTTTGTTGCATCAAAGGAAATCTGATATGTGGTAGTAGCATAGCTATGAACCATTCCTTATGTTGCTATGAAGCTATGTCGAAGCTTACCTAATCCAATAATTCCTTGAATCTCTAGTCAAATTCCAAAACAGACTCGGTAGGACTTTGTTTGATCTCCTTAAACTCAGTGATGCACTTCAACTCAAACTTGAACTTCTTAAATTCTTTTACCAATGTTGTTTTAATGTCTGCAAATGATTTGAAATGATTTCTCAAATACTTCATGTACCATGTCAATGCTCTATCTTGGAATGTCGTGATGAGCTGTGCTGTCTTTATATTTTCATCATGGACCTTCTTTGCTATTGATACTGCTTCACATAAAAACTAGAACTACTCTGGATCCTCCAACCCAATTACTTTAAAAATAGGTAGCTTAATATCATCGACCATATTTCTTCTCGGAATGGGAGGGGGATGGGGAGGTAGGGGGATGGGAAAAACCAAAAGCACCCTGATTATTACTCGATTATGGCTTCGGCGAACTTTCAGGCCGTAAAGGTGAATACTGCGGAGATACTTCGGGGTTCGTAAGGAGGCTTTCTTCACTTTCAGATTCAATCAAGAAATGGCTATAGTCAGTTTCTATGAAGGTCTCCAGATCTTGTCCATGAGATATTCTTCTAGTGTCTACTCTATATGTCTTCCCACTTCGTGTTGTTCCTGTTTCTTCTTCAAATGTTCTCCCAAACATAAGTAATCTAATAATCTAATTGCATTCGTAAAATTCCCTTTTCATACAAAAAGAATCTTAATCTAGAGTTTTAGAGATCTCAAATACTTACGTCGCGATCCTTTGAAAAATTGTCATTCTGCTTTGCTATATGACATAGTTGAGTCTATCTTGAACTCAGTAATGAATCCTCCCAAGATGCTATCAATCCAGAAATAAAAATCTCTTGAAATCCTATTGTTAGTGATCTTGAGTAGTTGTATCAATTTAGGAGTCCATTCCTGAGGTTCATATCCTTTAAAATAGTCCTTTCTCTTGGTTAACCTTGATATCCACTTGTGCAACTCAACATGAATCGAAGAAAATTTCATATTGATCTTCAAAAATATACTTCTGTAACCACCTCTTAGATGATAGACGATGAATTCTATTCTCTTGATATGCAATTTCTCATTCTTTCTTTTCTATCCAATCTTGAATTTCTTTCTTCGACAGATGCCGCATCCACGTATCCCTAAAAAATATCATGTTCCTGATAAATGGAACCATTTTTTGGTTTAGATTGGGTTTACCCAGTTTTGATCTATAATGTGTACCAATAAGACCGTTAATCACTGGCCCTTTCGGCAACGACCTGCAAGTATATCCTAGTCTCACCTGAAGTGACTATGGGAGGACATAGAACCAGGTTTATGAAGCATTGAGGGATGCAAAGATGTGGTATTCCTGTGTTTTCTTCTGCTTAACATTCAAAAGTTACTTTGGATTCATACATTACTTCGCCGCATTACATTCATCACTTAAAACATATCATATATATCCATAAAATCTCACTGTACTAAAACAATATACAACTGTAATAAACTGTTACGCTATTATAGATAATAAGAAAATAAACACATGAATACACATATTTTAGTGTGGTTCATCCCAATGTGGGACTACTTCCACAAGAACTATTTCTTATAATAAAGGATTTTTACCACACCAGTTCTTGGCCTGGACACTCATCTACAGGTAGTCCGTGCACTCAACTACAGACTTAGGCCTCTGTGCACTCAGCTGCAGAGTCTCGCCTTCTTTTCAAAAACCAAAAATCACAAAGATAAAACCATTCAATGTGTTTCTTCCAGAATATCTCCTTCTTTATTATTCATCCTTATATATACTATTACATTGAGGGATATATCATCGCAATACCATGGTCCATATACTATGGACTTCCCTAATACAAGCTACTATGGTCAAAACCATTCATCATTTACAACATTACATTATTTTAACAAAAAGGAGGAGTTTTGGTCCTCCCCTAATCGCATAAACTGTATGGTATATCTACTATGGGGTACACTTCACACTCCAATGCATTCTTTTCTTCACACTGCACTCCACAAAAAGCAGAGTCTTCACCAAAAGCTAGGCCAAGTTGGGTTGCGCCCAACATCATGACATATTAATAAAGTTTGGGTACATGTGGAATTATTTCATTAGTCACACATAGACATGAGAGATGTGAAAGGAGGTTGAAAAACCTATATAGCCATACATAGACAGTTATGGGAGAAAAATTGGCATGCCACAAAATAACATAGAGAAATATGGTCCTTCAAAAATGTGAAGGAAGAGTCTATGGAAATATGCCCCACCTCCCTCAAAAAGGCTTAGGACATGTTCCTAGAGGAAATGAGGGTGAAGATATTCAATTTATCTAATATATTAATACCTAAAGTAGGCATAGAACCAAAGGATAATTTGTTAAATATAACGAGATGAAAGGATGCTGAAAAATGCAACAAGAAAGTCTCAATTTGATTTTGCCTTGGTTAAATTGAGAAAAATCGAATTTCCACATATGCAGACAACTTGGATGTAGTTAACTTGTGTGACATGGCTATTGTCACATAGCTAGATTAGTAAATTTGAGTTAGAGGAGTTAGAGTTCAATTAAGCATGTGTGATTTCTAATTTGTAGCAATCAAGATCATTTATTTCAAGTTGTTTTTAGTTAAACTAGTTCTAACTATTGGAGGAACTAGTGGAAGGTTAGTTGTGCAGTGAGACTTTAGTCAAACTCAATGATCATCTAGTTAACTAATCAATCAACGTAAAATACCTAATGCGTGCATAGAATTCAAGTTCCCCAATTGTGGTGGAGATTCCAAGTTTGTGTAACATCAGTTGTATACTAGTCTTCAGTGTAAAGGTGTTACGTGCAGTCAGATGATCAATCTTGGGAATTGCACAAGCATTTTGGAGGAAATTCCTAAATAATAGGGGCATAATTTACTTAGGAATTTTGCAAGGAAATAGGATCTCAAGAAGAGGCAGGAATTGACTAAGTCTAGTTCAAATCTTCTTAGTGAGTAGAGAGATAGGTTATTCACTTGTAATTTGTGCTTAGTTTTGCAAAGCAATTGTATTACATCTCTATTCATCAAATTAATGCAAGCAGAAAAAGGGGTTTTTAGTAGATTGTTTTCCTTTGGAAAAATATTATGTGAATGGTTTTTAATTTCTCATTAAATGCATTTGATTGTTGTTCTAAATTGTGAATTGAATTCCATAGAGAAACAGAGTAAGTTTGTGTCTTGTGATATTGATTAAAATTTCATGAACAGTTACAAATATACACCATAATTTCTACATGGTATTAGAGTAGGATTCACACTAGAATAGAAATTTTGAAGTTGTTTCCCAGGAGGATCGAATTTGTAGTTCAGTGTAGTAGGATCTCTTTAGAGTTGGGAAAATGACCTTCAATGGGTTGAGAATTGAGCATCCCTTGGAAGGAAGCTCAAATTTCATTGCATGGAAGGATCACATGGAGGTAGTGTTGGATGAAAATGGATTGCTAGAATACATCAACACAAATTTTGCAAAATGTTGGCTTAGGGGGTCCTGACCCAGGTTCAGAGTTAGTTGTGCCAACCAAAAAATCCCTACACTATTGGTCCTTTCGGAAACAACCTGCGTAGTGCAGGCTGCAGTCTCACCCGAAGCAGTATGGGCGGATGCTGAAACCAAGTTTCTACATCCAGAGATCAATGCATTGTCTTTGAGAACCTCATATCTTCCTTCCCACAGATCGATAAGCCCTTAGGACTCGTTATTGCAACTCTGTTAAAACTTCCATCTCCCCTTCATGAAGGTCTACGATCTGTCTTTGTGGACCCTTAACAATCGATTTATCCACTTACACGCATCATAGGACAACCCTAAATTAGTGTTCACCCATATCTCCTTAAGTTTTTAGTAAACATAACAAAATTCATCAGAGTCTTTGAAAAAGTACTTAACCTACATTGCGTACATTTATTATGACTTATTAGAGAGAATCACGTAATAATCCATCAATAATCCATAAAAAACATCATTCATTGACACATATAGTATTAATAACAGTAAATAGAAAAATGCAAGAATTCTACAGAAATAATCTTTATTGTTCTTTAGTTCAGGATTACAGACTCAAAACTACCTTGTGCACTCAGGTACAGGGCTCCATGCACTCAACTGTAGAATTCTACCAAGGCCTCTACGCACTCAGTTGGAGAGCCTTTCTTCTCCTATCTGACCCACTTCTTCTCACTATCACTTCTCTTCTATCATCCAAGACATCCGCCTTAGACTCTCTAATACACCTATTTATAGAATTTTTCATACAATGCCATGGTATGCAAACCATGAATGGATCTCAAAAATGACTCATACTTTACATAAAACAATGGGCTAGAACCCCTTTTATTCCTAATAATATACGTGCTCCATGTCAAGAAATCATGAAGACTTTACATTAATTACAAAAATGTATCAAAACTTAGGTTATTTTAAACCCAAAACTGACCGAGGGGACCCCATCCCAATAGGCCCCCAACCCAAAGATCGAGACTCACCCTCGAGTCACACTACTGGTGCTACAATCTTATAGTGAAGACCCCCCATCTCCACCTGAATTATTACAACTTCGACAACGATTTGCGTTGCTGCCTACTTGAATTCCTCAACCAGTTTTTCTGTAACTGGTCCTTCGATTGCCAGCCTCATTGTTTGTTGTGTCTAGTGCAAGCCTTTAAGCTTATCCTAAATGGTTGTTGTGACTTGATAAGCTTCTTCCAACCATGGATGCAACCTGGCCTTTAATAAGGCCTCCTTTTTCTATGCTTCCTCCACCTGTGTTAGGAGTTTCTTTCCTTCCTCCAGTTTAGTAAGGTGTTGCGCTGGTGCAATGGAGCTTATGGTCACCTTGACTTCATCATACTGTCGCTGCAACTCCCTTACTTATGTTATTTATTGCACGAACAATGCCATACAATCAATGACTATGGCATCCAGGGTGGCCATTCCTTCCTTTATCAGGGCTCTGCGCCACTCACAAACCTTAGGCAGAGTCGTGGGGTGCAACTTTAACCACAGCTCTGTGATCTTCATATTGAACTCGTCCAACTTCGGCTTTAGCTACGCACACACTTGCGGCTAGTTTTTAGATCTTTTCTTCTGGTTATACATCCTACGAGACGTGGAGCTTAGGGACTATCTTGCATGCCTCAGCGACTGCT
>APFE030833628.1:10488-33699 GCA_000404065.3 Pinus taeda
GCTCACTGAACTTCTTACAGCTCCTACAGTGAAAAACAAACTCTGTTTTTTTGACTCACTGAGTGCCTAGACTAGCTCTGATACCATGTTGGAATTTTATGGTGATTTCAAACACAAAAGACCAGAGAACAACGCTCTGATACAATGGTGGAATTTTCTGCTAAATTCCTTAACAAACAGACAACACAAAAATGTTATGTTTCTGCACAAAAACTGATAATTTCGTTTTCTGGACTTGGTGTTGCAGCAATAGGATTCTGGTGTTGCAGCAACAGGAAAAACACTCTGTTTTTTATAACACAGAAAAACAGAAAAGATTGCTTACTGGAAATTGTGTTGCGGCAACACAGTTTGGTGTTGCAGCAACGCTGCTCGTGGTGTTGTAGCAACGCGAGTTTTGACGTCAAGTCACTCGGTGTAACGGCAACACGATTTTGACGCTAAGTCACTTTAAGAAAATTGATGCTTTGGTGTAACAACAACTAAAACAAGGGGCGTCAAATCACTAATAGACTTACAGAGTGAAATCAAAGTATTTTTGACACTTGGTGTAATAGCAACAGAAAATCAGCAAAATAGTAAACTTGTATTTGTGAAGAATAAACAAAACTGATACAGTAAACTTAGCTGTTACAAGAGGAACGCTTCAGTTCCAGAAATCGATTTTCTATCTCAGAAAATCGCAGGTTCAGCACTGTTGTGCATTTACAAAAGAGACACACACTTGTTCTTCTAACCTTCACTCTTTTCTCTCAGAGTAAAAAAAACAGAACTGTTGTTCTAAATCTCTTACACTCACACAGAAAACAGAACTGCTGTTCTTTTCTGCTTACACCTTCTTGCACATGAAAACAGAACTACTGTGCGTTACATTTATAGGAAAATAAAAATCTGATTAAGAAATAAACTAAGTAAAATATCTGCTGATATTTATCTTTGTATTTATTGCAGAAGGCGGTGATGCCTTTTCAGTAAAAATAAGACGGTTGTCTGTTGGGGATTTAATTTCTGAATTTAATGCTCAAAAATATTAGAAGACTTTGCGGCACCGAACAATCTGAAATAACTATTGTAGATCAAATCTTTGTTCAGCATTTATGTGATGCAGTTGGAATTAAATTCCAACAAGTTTTTCTGTTGGTTTTCCTCTTACCTTTCGTTGATAAAGACCTGACTCATATCCCCATGGAAAATGACAACGTCATCTGGTCATAGCCCAGGGGTAGGTCACGATAATCCACCAGGCCCCATGGTCTAGAATCAGCGGGCACATTTATGTCGTACCCGGCACTATCTATATCTCTCCCTTTGCTTTATTTTCGTGAAGTAGAGAAACCGTGCATTGCTGGTTTACTCATGCAAAACACCGGCTGGATCAGTTGTAAGGATCTGCACTAAAATGTAGAGTACAATGTTATTTAAACACGGAAAGAATCATGTGTTTTTCTGCTATATCCTTCAGAATCATAATCGAAGTTGGTTGTTTGGTTATTTATAATTTCTTGCGGATATCGACAGGAGGAGCACGGGGTCTTGATAAGGGGAATGTATGTTCCTTCAAATGGATTGAATCTTCGTTTAAAGGCAGCTCTGAGTAACTAAAGATATAAAATATCGGCAATGAGCCTTGCACGGATATTTAAAGCGATAGAACCCAAAATGCTTGTAGTGAAAATGTCGTATCATATAAAATCATAATCGAATGTTCACTGTCGCGTTTTTCTTTTTTAATAGGAGTGAAAATAAGAACAAACGACAGTGCGGAGGTTTTGACTGTCATCAGAAAATTGTTTCAGCTTACTGAAACAAGAATCTCTAATTCAATGAATCAGAACACAGTGCAAAGATCGATCGCTTGGCATCTTCCCCTCTAGGGTAAGGAGGCTGGAGAAAAACAACATTATGCTTTTCTTACATGCTTTCCTCTGGCAATGGAGGATAAAGTCAAACATGCAATGAAGTCTGAATTCACATTCTAGTGTTTCATAGACGGTGCAAAGGCACTGTTGAAACAAGAATCTCTCATTCAATGAATCAGAACTCAGTGCAGAGATCGATCACTTGGCATCTTCCTCTCTCGGGTAAGGAGGCTGGAGAAAAACAACATGATGTTTTTCTTAAACGCTTTTTTTTTTCGTGTTAGACTATACATCGCTCACTCTTCGCTGACAAATTCCATCTTCCCTAAGATCGAACAACCGTTTTATGACACCCAAAAGCTAAATATTGTCGCTTGTTTCTGCCTCCTTACTATTAGTAAAGTTCTAAATTAGAAAAACGTGAGATTCAAAATGGAATCTCATATCATTAATGTGATGAAGTAGAAAAACGTAATAAAAAAGAAAAACGAGGGATTGTACTATGGATTCTGATTCCATATGTTAGGTATCGATCTACACCTCATCGTTCGTCCATTTTGATATCAGTCAATATAGTTATTGCCTCAATTAATTCATCGCTACTCTTTCAATGTTTTCTTTTTCATCGCAATCTAATAAGGCACAACTCATGAGCAAAACTCTGAAACTCTTGAAGTCTCATAAAGGAGGTACAATCGACGTCATAGAGTGCATAAAACTATAATCTTGAAAAACGACCAATACATATAGATATTACCGACTTCACATGAAAAAAAATATATAGATATTACTGACTTCACATGAAAAAAAATATATAGATATTACTGACTAGCCAGATCGCTCTAGAAAGAATCTCTGTTCGTCCTGACCTACTACCCCTTTGTCCCTTTGTTTGTCGACTGGCTGGGCATGTTGGAACATGATAGTTGCATTGAGATCCCAGAGATTCTCCCGCTGCCGTCGCTTCAACGGAGGAAGGCTTAGGCTTTGGTGGTGGTGGCGGCTTTGGAAAATAGTTGTTGGGTTGGACATCTTGAACATTAACGCCTTTATCAGTAATCATCTGTCTTTGCCTTAGTGTGGCGGAGACCCCATTAAACAACATTGTCGTCACGAATAAGTTAACGGCAACAACTACAAAAGCAGACGCAGGGGCTTTCATTTTCATCGGCAATGGTAATGGTAATGGTATCAGAGGAGTGACAAATTTTATGCCCTAAATAGGTTATCAGTCGATTGTCAGGTGGTTAATGATGATGGACGATTTCTAAATATTGGAGAAGGAAAGCTATTGCCGAAAGATTCTGTTAGCCAGCTCTGATCCGATCAAATCAGAAATTTAATGCGGGATGGTGGCGGAGCTCGCGGAAGGTGGCGGAGGGCAGAGGAATTGCCGATGGTTCCGACCGTCGACGGAAACCGGGCCATTCCTCCGCCTAGTTAGAATGCACCTTAATATCGTACCCAACGCAACTCACTTGCTCTACCGACATATAGAATTATTTAATCCCCAATCAAACGGGATCTCACACAGATGCGATCCGATTTTAGTGGAGGGACTTCCCAACGTTGGAATCTGGTAGTGGACAAAGATTAAATGGAAGTAAAACCTAGGACCTTAGATTCAGAAGTATATACCTATGTTATTTTCAAGGAGCATTGTAAACATATTATAATTAAAAGTATATTTCTACGGGGTTTTCGAGGAACAACCTTGTATTATTACCATTTTGAATGTAGAGGAACTTCTCTGGGTTGGAAAGGCCATGACCAGTGTAGGAAAGGAGTGCATCATAGCCGAAAACCATGAATAATTAATACAGAAAACATTGAATTCTGACTGAATAGTGGAAAAGCTCTGGCTTCCAGCTATGCAATATACAAGTTCGAGTAATATAGTAAAAGATAGGTGGTGATGTTCTTGTTTTGAGATATCCCTTATTACTTAGTAATGTAAAGAGATAGAGCGTTGGTGTACATGCACTTATACTAGTTGTGTTGGTGTACATGCATCTAGATTAGCTCCAGTTAACTTATTTCTCGCATGTGGCACATGTGCACATTAACATAAGATAAAACACACTTAGCTTTAGTTAGCTTTAGTTGCTTTTATGTATTTATTCTAAAACTAATATTGTAGAATCAATTTTTTCATTCTTTTCTCAATTCTTGCTCGCTTCCTTCCTTCTCTTGCAAGCTTGTTTATTGTTTTGCAGATCTAGATCTGTGTATCCCAAAAATATTACATGGTATCAGAGCTTGGACCCAGGTTCGATTCCCCGAGCTGCGTTTGACGGGGGCGTTGGAAAAATCACCACACCTTTATAGAATCCGTAATTTCCACCCTGGGGATCCTAGTTACTGGGTTGTAACGTTTACCACAACCTACGGGTTTTGGTGTAACGGCAAACCTCCACATGGTAGGAAGATCCGCAAGCACTCTTAGCTATGGAGCCATCCATGCCCATGAATGCTTATATGATGCATGGATCTGATCCACAAACTTATGCAGAAGCAAATGGGCATCTTGAATGGGAAGCCGCCATGGATGAGGAATATAACTCTCTCATTGAGACCCAGACTTGGGATTTGGTTCCGCTACCTTCAAATCGCAAACTTGTGAGATGCAAGTGGGTCTACCGGACCAAGAAAGCATCAAATGGCCAAGTTAGTCGATATAAGGCACGATTGGTAGCAAAAGGTTTTCAGCAAGTACATGGTGTTGACTATGGTGAGACTTTTGCTCCAGTGGCAAAAATGGATTCCATTTGGCTAGCTCTATCCATTGCAGCAGCAAGAGGATGGGAGGTGCATCATATGGATGTGAAGAATGCCTTTCTTCATGGTGATCTTGAGGAGGAAATCTAAATGGAGCAGCCACCGGAATACATGCAGAATTCATATTGGTATGCAAACTAAAGAAGTCTCTTTATGGCCTCAAGCAGGCACCTAGAGCATGGTATGCGAAGATGGATTCTTATTTGTTATCTCAAAATTTTGTACGCTTCAAATCTGATTCCAATGTTTATTTTCCGAAGAAAATTGACTCCTTGTTGATCATAGTACTCTACGTAGATGATCTTTTGATAACGGGTAGTTCAACTTCTGTCATTACTAACATCAAAACTGCATTGCATAAGCGGTTTTCTATGACCGACATGGGCTTGCTAAATTTCTTCCTTGGACTAGAGATCCATCAGCGTGATTCTAGCATTACCATTTCTCAACCAAAATATGCCAAAAATCTTTTGGCACGATTTCACATGAGTGACTGCAAGCCAGCAACCACACCTTTCTTATCAGGGATAAAGCTTAAGAATGGAAAAGACACACCATTGGTTGATTGCACATTGTATCGCCAGCTTGTGGGAAGTCTTCTTTATCTCACTCACTCCCGTCTTGATTTCTCCTATGCTGTCGGAGCAGTTTCCAGATACATGCAGGAGCCACATGAGTTACACTCGAACGCTGCAAAGTGCATCCTTCGATATGTCCAGGGGACAATCACCTATGGGATTCATTATGCAGCCAATTGTTCTTTGAATCTCATCGGGTTCACAGATTCAGACTGGGTTGGCAACACCATTGATCGCAAGTCTACTTCCGGTTATGTACTTAGTTTGGGATCCGGCCCAATTTGTTGGTCAAGTAAGAAGCAGGCTGCCATTTCTTTATCATCAGTAGAGGCCAAGTATAGAGGAGCAGTCAATGCCACTATTCAGGCAATTTGGCTACAACATTTCCTATCTGAGCTTGGGATTAGTGTCCATCATCCAACTGTCATCTGGTGCGATAATCAAAGTACGCAAAGGTTTTGCAGAGATCCAGTGCAGCGGCAGTGTACCAAACACATCGAGATCCACATGCACTTCACTAGAGAACTCATTCATGATGGGATCATCGATCTTCAGTACTGTCCTAGTTCTGAGCAGATTGCTGACATCTTCACCAAGACTTTCACTGAGCAGAAATTTCGATTCCTGCGCAATCGTCTCAGGGTGAAGGACACGACTGCCTAACAGTTGTCTTTTCTTTACTTTTGCATTATATTTTGATGGGGGGTTTTCTTCCCACTGGGTTTTCCCTCTTTCCTACTTTTTTTATGCATTGTATATGGGTAACTAAAATGGTTGTGTTGCCGAGACTCATTCATTTTGCATCACACTCACCTAAGTTATGCTTAAGGGGAGGTGTTGGTGTACATGCACTTAGACTAGCTGTGTTGGTGTACATGCACTTCGATTAGCTCCAGTTAACTTATTGCTTGCATGTGGCACATGTACACATTAACATAAGATAAAGCACACTTAGCTTTAGTTAGCTTTAGTTATTGCATGTACAACTAAGCTTAACTTAGTTTCTTTTATGTATTTATTCTAAAACTAATATTGTAGAATCAATTTTTTCATTCTTTTCTCAATTCTTGCTCGCTTCCTTCCTTCTCTTGCAAGCTTGTTTATTGTTTTGCAGATCTAGATCTGTGTATCTCAAAAATATTACATAGAGTCTCGTTGGATCTTGTGGTCTTCTATGTGAAATCATTCTGTGCGGAAGCATTCGTTTTTTCTCTCCCTCTGATTCATTCCAGCTTTTCTAAACACTCTTGAATCTCTATTACCAAGCTAAGCCTATCCTCTTCTCTTTATCGTAATTTTGTATCAGTGAGGAACAATGAAGGTTGGTTTGTGGCCAATATGCGAAGCTTTGATAATTTCATGTGTTTTGTCGTAATCCTCCATTGTGGAAGCTCGTCTTATGCATTTCAACAGTAACAATATTCATCCTCCCCGGCAACCTACCCATCATAACAAGAAGTCGGCAATGACTTTATATATACACACATGGGAAAGAGCAGGACGATGATGAACGAGCAAATACCATTCGTGGCTGTGGAGAATAAACTACCTTCCACACTCGAAGCGACATTACAAGGTAGCACTCGTAATAACCACTCCCGCCTAATTAAGGAGGCTGAGAAGCCTGCTGGTGGAACTCAAAAATTTTCTAGACGACCCAGTGACTCCATGAAAAGCAGTGGAAGCATGAAGAAGGATGTTGCAATGATGGCGTTTCGTCCAACGTCATCTGGCCATAGTCCAGGGGTTGGTCACGATAATCCACCAGACCCCAGGGTCTAGAATCAACGGGCACATTTATGTCATGCCCAACACTATCTATATGTATTCCTTCGTTTTATTTTCGTGATGTAGAGAATGTTGGAATTTAGTTCCAACTGCAATATAAATAGCTGGACAAAAATCTGATTTTCTGTAGATATTCTAGGTTGTTCGATGCTGCAAAGTCACTCTTGATATTTTGCACATTAATGTGCATTAAATTCACAGAATTGAATTCCCCTGCAACCGCTGACTTGATTTCTTGAGAAAGGCATCACCGCTTGCTGCATTCAATACGCAGATAAGCGTTAGAAGATATTTTGATTATTGTTTTTAACTCAGATATGTTTTTTCCTATAAATGTAATCAACAACAGTTTTCTTTCAAGGTTAGAAGAATGATAGAGAGTCTTTTCTGTAAATCGCACAGCAGTGCTGAACCTATAATTTTCTGAGATAAAGAAAATTGGTTTGTAAAAATCCCTCTATGTGAGAAAGACGAATTTGTATCAGTTGGTTTAATGTTTATGAATACAAGTTATTTTTGTATTGTTGTTTTGCACATTGTTATTACACCGTAAACAGAAAATAGACTTGACGTCAAATCACTGTTGTTGTAACACCAAGAATAGCAACTGACGAAATTGCATTGTTGTTACACTAGTTTCAGCGTTGCTGAAACACCGCATTCCGCAAATGTTTTTCAGCTATGCAAAATCGAGTATTGTTCTGTTTTCAGTCTTGTTTTGAATTATCAGAAATTCCAACTACATTGCTGCAACACCAAACTACGTTGCTGCAACACCAAACTTCTTTGCTGAAACATTGTTTCCAGCAAACGATTTTCTATTTTCTGTGTTAAAAACAGAGTGTTAAAACAGAGCATTTCTTTTTGTTGTCTGTCTGTTATGGAATTTACCCAAATTTTACAACATGGTATCAGAGCAGGTCTAGGCACTCAGTGAATCAAAAACAGAGTTTGTTTTTCACTATAGGAGCTGTAAGAAGCTTATTGAACAGATTTTTTCCAGCAGAGAAAGTTTTTGCTTGTTTTTAATTATACAGTCAATATCTCTTCTTTACCTATATAGAGTTAAGATGGCAGACGCTGGAACTGGTTTGACAAATTCCCAACTACCACAGTTTAATGGGAAAAATCACAATTATTGGTCCATAACAATGAAAGCATTGTTTGCTTCTCAAGGAATATGGGAGCTGGTTGAAACTGGCTATGCTGAACCTGCAGATGCAGCAGCACTGGCTGCTTTGACAGTAGCAGAAAGAGACCAGTTGAAGAGCGACAGGAAGAAGGATGCCAAAGCCCTCTTTTTCCTCTTCCAATCAGTACATGAAAGTGTTTTTCCACGGATTGCAGCAAGCAGCAACAAAATCCATAGAGGCATGGGATATTCTCAAAACTGCCTATCAAGGCATGGAGAAGGTGAAGACTGCAAAGTTGCAAATGTTGAGGAGAGACTTTGAAACACTCAGCATGAAGGAATCTGATACAATAGATTCATTCTTCACCCAGGTTATTGGGTTGATAACCCAGATAAGATCTCATGGTGAGATTCTTGAAGAAAGAAGGATCGTAGAAAAATATTGAGAAGTTTACCCTCAAGGTTTGAAGCTATTGTGGTATCAATAGAAGAAACAAAGGATCTCTCATAGTTCACAGTAGATGAACTGAGTGTTTCTCTTATGTTTCTCAGATGACTTTTGGCCAAGGAAAAGGTCGAGGCAGAGCAAATAACAGAGGTCGTGGAAGAAGCCAAAATAGAGGCAGATATTATCTTGCAAGCACAAGTGGAAGGAGCTGCAATCATAACCAAGATGAAGGTTCAAGCAAACATCAAGCTCATGGACAAAGGTATGACAAATCCCAAGTCCACTGTCATTATTGTAAGAAATATGGGCACTACACCAATGAATGTAGAAAAAAACAAAAGAATAGTAGGCAGAATGGTAATTTTGCAAATGGAGAAGATAAGAATCCAAAAAATGTGCTATTAACATGTAACATTGCACAAGACAAACAAGAAGATTTTTGGTTCTTAGACTCAGGTTGTAGTAATCACATGACTGGAAATACTGCAATGTTTGCCAATCTGGATAAAAATGTGAAATATGAGGTAACAACAGGAACTGATAGTAAGATATCTATCAAGGGTAAGGGCAGAGTCAGTATCCGAGCAAGAAATGGAAAACAGATGATTGTGCCAGAGGTATACTATGTACCTGGTCTGAAATGTAATCTTTTGAGCATTGGAAAACTCATTGACAAAGGTTACAACATGTTTTTCAAAGATGGTACGTGTACAATCAGAGACATACCTCCAAGTAAGAAGATCATTGCACAGGTGCAGATGACCAGCAATATGATGTTTCCTCTCAAACTTAGTGCAGATTTGAAGGAAGGAAGAACTATTGCGGCTGTAACACAAGAAGTCTTTCAGGATCAAGTGAAAGATGTGAATTGGTTGTGGCACTTGAGATTTGAACATCTCAATTTCAGAGGCCTGAATCTATTGCACAGAAAGGGAATGGTAAAAGGATTGCCATTGATCGAAAAACCAGACAACCTTTGTGAAGGCTGCATCTTCGGCAAGCAACACAAAGAAAGCTTTCCAACAGGAAAGTGTATAAGGGCAAAAACACCATCGCAAATTGTTCACTCTGATATGTGTGGACCAATGCAAATACCATCATTTGCTGGAAATAGATATGTTTTAACTTTCATTGATGATTACACCAGAAAGACATGGGTGTATATGTTGAAACAGAAGAGTGAAGTGTTTGAGAAATTCCACCACTTCAAAACTCTTGTTGAGAAGTAGAGTGGGCATTATATCAAAGTGCTCAGAACAGATAGAGGAGGAGAATACATCTCCCAAGACTTTCTACGTTTTTGCAGAGAGAATGGCATACAAAAGCAGTTCACTGCAAGGTATACACCTCAGCAAAACGGTGTTGTCGAAAGAAAGAATAGGACCATTCTTGACATGGTTAGAAGTATGTTGAAGGCAAAACACTTTCCGCATGAGTATTGGGCAGAAGCTGTCACTTGCGCAGTTTACATCTTGAATAGATGCCGAACTAAATTTATCATGAACAAAATACCAGAAGAAGCATGGAGTGGTCAAAAGCAAATTGTCACTCACATGAGAGTATTCGGTTGTGTAGCTTATGCACATATACCGGATCAACTAAGGAAAAAGCTTGATAGTAAGGGGGAGAAGTGTGTATTTATTGGCTATTGTGATGAGTCAAAAACATACAAACTCTATAATCCATCCACTAAGAAATTGATAGTAAGCAGAGATGTGCAGTTCATTGAAGATGAAGCTTGGGATGGAAGCTTAGAAAAACAATGAATGTGAAGACAATTGTGTCTCATGAAGAAGAAGAGGAAGGGACAACAACAAATAATCCTTCCTTGGTGGCTCCTCCTCCACCACAGCAAGTTCAACAAACCACACCACAAGCTAGAATTCGAACAGCCTTAAGAAGTCAAGGAAGTGCTTCTTCAAGCACACCACAGGGATCTGTAATAACCTCAAGTTCGGATGTAACTCCAAGCACACCAAGAAGACCAAGATTCAGAAATCTGAATGAGATTTATGAACAAGGAGAGGTAAGTAACAATACTGGTCTGAATTCATTAGTCGCTTTATATTGTCATGTTGATGACCCAATTCATTTTGAAGATGTTGTAAATGAAGATAAATGGACTAAAGCAGTGAATGAAGAAATTGGTGCAATTGAAAAGAGTAAAACATGGGAGTTAGTGGACCTCCCTGAAGGCAAAGATGCCATTGGAGTTAAGTGGGTCTATAAGACCAAAAGCAATGTTGAAGGCAAGATTGACAGGCACAAAGCAAGACTTGTTGTGAAAGGCTACAAGCAGCAACAAGGCAAAGACTACGATGAAACCTTTGCACTAGTAGTAAGGATGGAAACAGTCAGAACAATGTTGTCTATTGCAGCACAACACAAATGGAAGATTTATCGGATGGATGTTAAATCTGCGTTCCTAAATGGAGTGTTAAAAGAAGAGGTTTATGTTGAACAACCTCCAGGTTATGAAGTTGATGGCCACGAGTATAAAGTTTGCAAACTGAAGAAGGCTCTTTGTGGGCTAAAGCAAGCTCCAAGAGCATGGTACAACAGAATAGATGCTTATCTGATTGAGAATGGGTTTGATAAGTATGATGGTGAACCGACACTCTACATAAACGAGAATGACGGTAAGATTATTATTGTTGTTTTATATGTAGATGATTTGATCTTTACTAGTAATGTTGCTTCTCTCATTGCTGATTTTAAAGTAGTCATGAAAAATGAATTTGAAATGACTGACTTGGGCTTCTTAAGATATTTTCTTGGAATTGAAGTAGACCAAAGTGAAAATGGTGTTTTCATTTCTCAAGATAAATATGTAGAAACAATGTTGAAGAGATTTAACATGCAGAACAACAAGGCAGCAGTGACTCTAATTGTAATGGGGTTGAAATTGACCAAAGAAGACAACAACAAGGATTTTGATCCACAAGTGTACAAGAGCATAGTTGGCAGCCTTATGTACTTGACTACAACTAGGCCAGACATTATGCACGATGTGATTTTAATCTCCAGATTTATGGAAATACCGAAAGAGACTCATTGGCAGGCAGCCAAGAGGATTCTAAGGTATGTGAATGGAATGAAGGGGTTTGGTATTCTATACTCCTCTTTTGAAAGTTTCACGTTGACAGGTTACACTGACAGTGATTGGGCTGGAAGTGTTGATGATAGAAAAAGCACATCAGGATATGTGTTTCATATGGGATCGGGAGCCATCTCATGGGCTTCCAAGAGGCAGCCAGTGGTGTCTTTGTCAACAACAGAGGCAGAGTATGTGGCAGCAACAACAGCAACATGCCAAGCAGTGTGGCTGAGAAGAGTTCTCAGAGATTTGTGTCATGAAAAAGAAAATGACACAACCATTTACTGTGAAAATAGCTCAGCAATATCATTGTCTAAAAACTCTATTTTTCATAAAAGAATGAAGCACATAGATGCCAAATTTCACTTCATACGTGAATTGGTTAACAATGGTGAGATTGTTTTGCAGCATTGGAGAACAGAGGATCAGCTAGCTGATATCTTGACAAAACGATTAGCAAAGAAAAGTTTTAATCATTTCAGGAAATGCCTGGGTATGCAGCAGTTGAAATTAAGGGGGAATGTTGGAATTTAATTCCAACTGCAATATAAATAGCTGGAGAAAAATCTGATTTTCTGTAGATATTCCAGGTTGTTCGATGCCGCAAAGTCACTCTTGATATTTTGCACATTAATGTGCATTAAATTCACAGAAATGAATTGCCCTGCAACCGCGGATTTGATTTCTTGAGAAAGGCATCACCGCTTGTTGCATTCAATATGCAGATAAGCGTTAGAAGATATTTTGATTATTGTTTTTAACTCAGATATGTTTTTTCCTATAAATGTAATGAACAGTAGTTTTGTTTCAAGGTTAGAAGAACGATAGAGAGTCTTTTCTGTAAATGGCATAGCAGTGCTGAACCTGTAATTTTCTGAGATAAAGAAAATTGGTTTGTGAAAATCCCTTTATGTGAGGAAGACGAATTTGTATCAGTTGGTTTACTATTTATGAATACAAGTTATTTTTGTATTGTTGTTACACCATTGCACGTTGTTGTTACACCGTAAGCAGAAAATAGACTTGACGTCAAATCACTGTTGTTGTAACACCAAGAACAAGAACTGACGAAATTGCATTGTTGTTACCCCAGTTTCAGCGTTGCTGAAACACCGTATTCCGCAAACATTTTTTGGCTATGAAAAATAGAGTATTGTTCTGTTTTGAGTTTTGTTTTGAATTATCAGAAATTCCAACTATGTTGTTGCAATACAAAACTATGTTGCTACAACACCAAACTGCTTTGCTGAAACACCATTTCCAGCAAACGATTTTCTGCTTTCTGTGTTAAAAACAGAGTGTTAAAACAGAGCATTTTTTTTTGTTGTCTGTCTGTTATGGAATTTACCCAAATTTTACAACAGAGAAACTGTACATGGCTGGTTTACTCGGGTAAAGCACCACCTGGTTCAGTTGTAAGGATCTGAACTAAAATGTAGAATACAATGTTATTTAAACACGAAAAGAAGCATGTGTTGTTCTTCTATAATTGAAGTTGGTTCTTGGGTTATTTATAATTTCTTGCGGACATGGGGAGGAGCAAGACGGTGTCTTGATACAGGGAATGTATGTTCCGTCTTACGAGATTTTATGTGATGCTATAGTTTCAAAAATGGATTGAATCTTCGTTTGAAGACAGTTCTGAGTAACTAAAGAAATAAAATATCGGCCATGAGTCTTGCACCGATATTTAAAGTGATAGAAACAAACAAAAATGCTTGTAGTGAAAATGTCATATCCTATAAGATCATAATATAATGTTCACTATAATGTTTCTCTGTTTTAGTAGTAGAGAAAATAAGAAGAAACGACAGTGCAGAGGTTTTGACTGTCATCAAAAAGTTGTTTCAGCTTTACTGAAACAAGAATATGCCATACAATGAATCAGAACTCAGTGCAGTGATCGATTGTTTGGCATCTTCCTCTCTTGGGTAAGGAGGCTGGGAAAAAACAACGTTATGTTTTTCTTACATGCTTTCCTCTGGCAATGGAGCATAAATTCAAACATGCACATATGTATGCACTCACATTCTAGTGTTTCATAGACAGTGCCAAGTGTTGGGAATGTATGATAATTCCAAAACAAAAATAACTGAACAGAGAAACAATGCTCTATTTTTGCACACTGAAGCTAAAAATTGTTTGCCGGAGAACAGAGTTTCACATACAAAATAAAAACTTTGTATTCATTAATAAATACTGCCTGATACAAAAGGATCTTCCTCTTAACAGATGGATTACAACCAGAGACTCTACTTCAGATGCAGTTCCAAAACAAAAAAATTACTCTGTTTCTTCAAAGAGATTAACCTATCTCAGCTTACAAATTTTCACACTGTTGTGTAAAAAAAACTTTTCATTTGCGCGGTGCTGCTGCTCTCATTACATTGCATATAACATTGCAGTCGAAAACAAAAAATAAAAACATTCACGCTGCTGCGTAAATTTACATTGCTGGAAAAAATTTCCTCTTACACTCGTTGCAGTGAGTTTTACCCATTACATATTCGACTACTAAAACAAAACATAACATAACCCTTTTGTTTGACTTGTGCCGTGTAAAAAAAATTACATCCGTGAATTTAAAACAAAAAAATTCTTTACCTACGATTTACGACTACAATACATTTCATTAATTATTTCAGTATGGTGATATGTTAATTTTATTTTAACTGTATCGCACGGAAAAATCCAGGGACATGCAGAGTGAAGTACCCTCACTCTCATGAGCTACCAACCGTTGATCTTGCCCTAAAAAATCATACGACTGACACAAATACCTGGAGGTCTCTGCCTGTTGAACTTTATGTTCCGGGGAACGACTGTTTTCCAAAAGCTGTTGTGGACACGCGACAGTTAGTGATTGTGATCGCTGCCCTCAGAGGAAAATCCATCTTTCAGCAAAAGCGGTGCCGGGAAGTCTGGTGGTTTTCGAAACAATACGCTGCAGTTGGAATTATATTTCAACACTCCCCTTTAATTTCAACTACTGGGTTATTAGTCATACCGAGACATTTCCTCAAAAACTCAAAAATTTTCTACCCCAATGGTTTGGACAGAATATCTGCAACTTGCTCCTAAGTTCTGCAATGTTTTAAAACAATTGCTTCATTGTTTACCAATTCCCTGATGTAATGAGGCTTTGTGTCAATGTGTTTCGTTCTCTTATGAAACAAATAATTCTTGGATTATGCAATAGCTGAGCTATTGTCACAAAAAATCATGGTTCCTTTTATTTGCTCTTGGCACAAACTCCTTAACATCCTTCTCATCCAAATTGCTTGACACGCTGCCACTGTAGCTGCCACATATTCTGCCTCTGCTGTAGACAACACTATAATAGACTGTTTTTTAGAAGCCCATGAAATGGCTCCTGAACCCATGTGAAAAACATAACTGGATGTGCTTTTCCGATCATCTACACTTCCAACCCAATCACTATCAGTTTATCCAATTAAATCTGAACATTCTGAAGCAGTATATAAAATGCCAAACCTTATAGTACCTTTAACATACCTCAAAATCATTTTTGCTGCCTGCCAATGTGCTTCTTTTGGCCTATCCATGAATTTGGAAATTAAACTAACAACATGCATTATATCTGGCTTCGTTGCAGTCAAATAGATGAGGCTGCCAACTATGCTCTTGTACAAGCTAGGATCAAAATATTTGTTGTTGTCCTCTTTGCTGAGTTTTAATCCCATCACTATGGGAGTAATAGTTGCTTTGCTCTCCTGCGTATTAAATCTTTCCAACACTTCATTAACATATTTCGCTTTTGAGATAAAAATCCCATTTCCATTTTATTTTACTTCTATTCCTAAGAAGTATCTCAGCAAATCCATGTCAGTGATTTCAAATTCTTCTTTCATGACTATTTTGAAATTTCCGATAAGATAATCATCATTACTTGTGAAAATAACATCATCAACATATAACACAACAATTAGTATTTTACCATCATTTTCTTTGATGTAGAGGGTGGGTTCTCCCTCACACTTTTCAAATCCATTTTCCAGTAGATAGGAATCTATCCCATAAAGAGCTTTCTTCAATCTGCACACTTTGTGCTCTTGGCCTTTCCTTTCATAGCCTAGAGGTTGTTCAATGTAAATCTCTTCCATTAATACTCCATTTAGGAATGCTGACTTCACGTCCATTTGGTAAAACTTTCCACTTGTTTTGTGCTGCTATGGACAGCACTGCTCTCACAATTTCCATTCTAGCAACTAGTGCGAAAGTTTCCTCATAGTCTCTCTGATATTGCTGCTTATATCCTTTGACAACAAGTCTTGCCTTGTGTCTTTATATTTTTCCTTCAGCATTACTCTTGGTCTTGTAGACCCATTTAACTCCAATGACTTCTTTTCCTTTTGGTAGTTCAACTAGATCCAATGTTTTGTTTATTTCTATTGCATTTGATCTCCTCATCCATAGCTTCTATCCATTTCCTACCCTTAATTGCTTCTTCGAAATGAACAGGTTCATCAACATGACAATATAAAGCAAACAAAGAGTTCATACCTTCATTTGTTGCCTCTTGTTCATAAATGTCACTTAAATTTCTGAACTTCTTACCTCTTTTATTTGGTATACAAGTGCTTGAAGAAGCACTTGAATTTCCTCTTTGTGATGTGCTTGGAGAAGCACTTTCATTTCTCCTCAAGGGTGTCTTTTGCTGCCCTTGTGTTGGTGCTGCTGTTTGGGGATGTATTTCAACCATCTCCTCATCATCTTCATTATGTGACAAAGAATTTTTAACATTCATTGTTTTCTCTATGCTTCCATCCCAAGCTTCCTCTTCAATGAACTGAACATCTCTACTCACAATAAGTTTCTTGGTGGATGGGTTATACAACCTATAAGCTTTGGATTCCTCACTATATCCAATGAAAATACATTTCTCCTTTTTGGTGTCCAAATTCTTCCTTAGTTGATCTGGAATGTGTGCATAAGCCACACATCCAAAAACTCTCATGTGGGTGACTCCTTGCTTTCTCCCACTCAATGCTTCTTCTGGCACATTGTTCATGACTATTTTCGTAGGACATCTATTTAAAATGTATGCTGCACAATGTACAGCTTCAGCTCAATAATCATTTGGCAAATGTTTTGCCTTTAACATACTCCTCGCCATATCCATGATTGTCCTATTCTTCCTTTTGGCAACACCATTTTGCTGCGGAGTGTACCTAGTGGTAAACTGTTTATGAATTCCATTTTCTCTACAAAAATGTAGAAATTCTTTGGAGATATACTGACATCCTGTATCAGTTCTTAGAACTTTGATATGCAGCCCACTTTGGTTTTCTACAAGTGCTTTGAAATTGCAAAATCTTTCAAACACTTCACTTTTGTTCTTCAGGAAATAAACCCAAGTTTTTCTAGTAAAATCATCAATAAATGTTAGTATATAGTGGTTGTCTGCTAGTGATGGAGTTTGCATCGGTCAACATAAATTTGAGTGGACAATCCCTAAGGGTTCTTTTGCCCTTATGCTTTTCCCTGATGGAAAACTTTTTCTGTGTTGTTTCCCCAAGATGCAACCTTCACAAAGGTTGTCTGGTTTCTCTATCAATGGTAATCTTCTTACCATTCCTTTTCTATGCAACAAATTAAGACCTCCAAAATTGAAATGTCCAAATCTCAAGTGCCACAACCAATTTTTATCCTTTGGTTCGATTTGGAAAGCCTCTTGTGTCACTGCTGCTATTTCTTCTCCATTTTTCAAATCTGCTTTCATCCTGAGAGGGAACATCCTGTTCCTTCTCATCTTCACTTGAGCAATACATTGTTTGTTGGGTCTATTATCCATGATGGTGCATATATCATTCTCAAAGAAAACATTGTAACCTTTTTGAACAAGTTGTCCAATACTTAAGAGGTTACATTTCATTCCAGGAACATAATAAACATCTGCTATGGTTTTATTTTTACCTTTCCTTGTTAAAACTCTTACTTCTCCTTTTCCCATAACATAAACTTTACTATTAGTCCCTAGTGTGACTTGTGACTTCACACTCTGATCTAACATAGAAAACAGGGCTATGTTTCCTCTCATATGGTTACTGCAACCGGAGTCTAGAAACCATACATCTTCACTCTTTGCTTCAATCATGTTACAGGCTAAAAACAAATTATCTTGGCTGATATTTTCTCTAGTGAAATTTGCACTAGTTCTATTATTCATATCATGCTGCTTCTTCCTACATTCATTTGCATAATGCCCATATTTTTTACAATAGTGACATTGGACATTGGATTTATCATACCTTTGTCGTTGAGCATGATGTTGTCCACTTTGTTGATTGCTGTCTTGGCCTTGGTTCTGATTTAGATTGCTGCGTCTTCATTGAGCATTTGCTGGACTGTTTCTTCCACCTTTTTTTTGGTTTCTGCCTCTTCCTCTCTTGTTTCCTCTGCCTTGACCTCTTCCTCTTCCAAAGGACATTTGGGTCTTAAAGGCATGCTATAGAGATGAGTTTTCATTTATACTCAATCTCTGCTCATGTCTTATCAATGATGCATGTTGTTCATCAACTGAGAAGTTTGTGAGATCCTTTGTCTCTTCTATGGTGGTGACAATCACATCGAACTTTGAGGGTAGGATCTTCAATAGTTTCTCCACAATCCTCCTTTCTTCAAGAATTTCTCCATGAGACCTTATCTGTGTGACCAAACAAATCACGTGTGTGAAGAATGAGTTAATATTATCTAACTCCTTCATGCAGAGATTCTCAAAATCTCTCCTCAGCAACTACAGTTTTGCTGTCTTCACTTTCTCCATGCCTTGATAGGCTATCTTGAGAGTTTTCCATACTTCTTTGGATCTCTTGGCTGCTGCTATCTTTGGAAACACACTCTTATGCACTGCTTGATACAAAAAGTAGAGGGCTTTAGAATCTTTCTTCTTATTGCTCTTCAACAGTGCTTTCTCTGCCTGAGTCAAATTATTAAACTCATCTTCATCTGCTGGTTCTTCAAAGCCATCCTCAATAAATTCCCATAAGTCTTGGGAAGCAAACAAAGCTCTCATAGTTATTGCCCAATAGTCATAGTTTTTCCCATTAAATTGTGGGAGCTAAGTATTACAGATACCCATGTTAGTGCTGGATCCAACCATTCTTGCACTCTTAACTATGCTTCAAAATACTTGATTGTGTATTTAAAATAACTGACTGTCTTCAGCAGCAACACAAACAAAAACTTGAGAAATACGTTGGATTTTTTTGACTGAGTCTTCACTCTGCTGGAGAAGTCGCTGCAACAAAAAATCCTTCCTTCAACTTTTTTGACACCTTCAAAGAGCCTGGACAAGCTCTGATACCATGTTGGGAATTTCCGATAATTCTAAACAAAAAAAACTAAACAGAGAAACAATGCTCTATTTTTACACACTAAAGCTAAAAATTGTTTGCTGGGGAACAGAGTTTCACATGCACAATAAAAACTTTGTATTCATTAATAAAGACTCCTTGATACAAAAGGATATTCCTCTTAACAGAGAGATTACAACCAGACATTGCTTTAGATGCAGTTCGAAAAGAAAAAATATTGTTCTGTTTCTTTAAAGAGATTAACCTGTCTCAGCTTACAAATTTTCACACTCTTGTGTAAAAAAAACTTTTCATTTGCGCGCTGCTGCTTGCTCTCATTACATTGCATATAACATTGCAGTCGAGGACAAAACATAAAAACATTCACGCTGCTACCTAAATTTACACTGCTGGAAAAAATTTCCTCTTACATTTGCTGCGGCGAGTTTTTTCCATTACATATTCGACTACTAAAACAAAACATAACATAACCCTTTTGTTTGACTTGTGCCGTGTAAAAAAAAATTACATCTGTGAATTTAAAACAAAATAAATTCTTTACCTACGATTTACCACCATAGTACATTTCATTAAATGCTTTACCTACGATTTACCACCATAGTACATTTCATTAATTATTTCAGTATGGTGATATGTTAATTTTGTTTTAACTGTATAGCACCGAAATATCCATGGACAGGTAGAGTGAAATACCCTCACTCTCCTGAGCTACCAACTGTTGATCTTGCTCTCAAAAATCCGACGGCTCACTCAAATACTCTGAGGTCCCTGCCTGCTGAACTTTATGTTCCGGGGAACGGCTGTTTTCCAAAAGCTGCTGTGGACACGTGTCAATCAGTGATTGTGATCGCCGGCCTAGAAGGAAAAACCATCTTTCAGCAAAAGCGGTGCGGGGAAGTCTGGGGGTTTTCAAAACAATAAGCTGCAGTTGGAATTATATTTCAACACAATATCGGCCATGAGTCTTGCACCGATATTTAAAGTGATAAAAACAAACAAAAAAGTGAAAATGTCATCCTATAAGATCATAATAGAATGTTCACTGTAGCGTTTCTCTGGTTTAGTAGTAGAGAAAATAAGAAGAAACGACAGTGGGGAGGTTTTGACTGTCATCAAAAAGTTGTTCCAGCTTTACTGAAACAAGAATATGCCATGCAATGAATCAGAACTCAGTGCAGTGATCGATCGTTCGGCATCTTCCTCTATTGGGTAAGGAGGCTGGGAAAAAAGAACGTCATGTTTTTCTTACATGCTTTCCTCTGGCAATGGAGCATAAATTCAAACATGCACATATGTCTGCATTCACATTGTAGTATTTCATAGACAAGTATTTCATAGACAGTGCCAAGGTACCGTCGAACACCATGAGGAAACAAAATTATGACCTAAAACAGCAACCAAATTCAATAAAAGAACGCCTACATTGTTGGTACCTCTTGTAGTAAAGTTTTAATTTTCAGCTTGTTATGGCTAATGCGACAGGGGACATTGGTTATGAATGGTAAAACACGGAAAGATAGTTGGTGCTGAAAGTGAGTTATGATTGGCTATTACTTGGGGGCTGTACAGTATGTGCACTGGGTTGTTCCCCCGGCTGTAGTTTGACGTTGTTTTGGGTTGGTATATTGTTGATATGAATCAGTCCGTTAGAGTAGGCAAACATATATGATTGAGGTTGACGATTTTAATTAAATTTTTTTCCAGATCGAAAAAGTATGATTGTATTTATATCAGAAATATAAACATAGCATTATGTATTAATACAACGGTTTCTCATATAGAAGAAACCATGCAAAAAAATGGAGAACTTGGCACAAAAATAAGTCCCAGCCTAATTGAAAAGCATCAACAGTTCATGCCAAAAGAAAAAACTAAACAGCCATAATAAGTATGAACCTAAAATAACTTCACTGATTATAGAGAAGGCAGTATTTATCCACTGAAAACAAAGAAGATCAAAACAATCTGCCCATCTCGAAAAGAGAGCCAGAAATGCAGACATCAAGCTTGGAGGACCTGCGTTCACTGGAAACAGCAACATCAGAGGAAGACGATTTTAGTTAATTATTCACAGTCTTTCTATCTATTTACTCTATTCACAAACAATTCAACCAGATAAATAACCCGAACAGTAACGTATAGTGTCTTATTTTATAAGATTTAAGTGAACCAAAATCATCTAATCTACACAGAAGATATAGACACGGAGGGAAAAGAGATTCATAAGAAATTTAGAGGGTGGGTTTGTAAGCCCAGCCGTTTCTTCATTAACCCAGCGCAGTCCTCAACCGTCAGCCGCTGTCCACCGGGCATAGCAACTCTCGCTACCGTCTTCTTTAGCATGTACGGCAGTTTCAATAGCAAGGGCCAGAACACTGAAGGGCACACGTCTAGTTGTGATTTCCATGGCATCTAGGTTTTCAAAACGTCAGTCGTTTGCTTGCTGACAGCAACCACGTTCTAGAGGACGTGGGTTGCCGTTGGTCTGCGGAACTGCCAACGGTTTCAACAACGCTGGTTGAAGCAGCCATGAAATCCGGCCACTGTCAGCTGCCGATGCCGCTGTGAGGTACAACGACCATAGAAGCCGCCACCTTTTAATCTTCGATGCGAGCCCTATACGGACAGTATTTTTTAATCTATTAGCTACACAATAATAGGCAATCCCATCTTGGATTATGACCAGCACAAATTTTTGTTAGCCATATTCGTTTTCCCATATCGATTGCTTATATCAATTTCTTCATTGTACAGTAAAAACAATTCATACTAATAAGCTTGAGCTTCAAAGATATTCTGTACTGCACATAATCCATGTTCATAGATCTGGGTATGGGTTGCTAGATATTTTGTATTGCATATTAATTCATGTTCACAGATCTGGGTATGGGTTGCTTGTTTTTGAATTGTGCACACGTAAAGATCTCAAAGTTCAGATCAGTGTACGGGGATGCAGGTTGCTTGTTTTTCAATTTTGCACACCTAAAGATCTCAAATTTCAGCTCAGTTCAGTGTACGGGGTTCTGAAAGTGTTAAGAGGAAAATAGCATACAGTAAATATTTGTTATGGAGTAATTTTTTTTAAGTTAATTTTGCTATAAATCAGTTTGGAATTTTTAAGGATTATAACTTTAAATTATTTAATCTCCAAAATTTAAATGTTTTATAATTCTTTTGAGTATTAAAAAAAGCTAGTTAAAAAGAAAGTTATATAAAAAAATTTACTTTTAGTTCATCCTGCAATTCAAATCTATGAAATCTTTAAAACTTGATAGACCCATCTTCAAATCTCCTTATTTGTGACCCTAAAGAGGAGAACAAACAATAGATCTCTGGAGGTTTACTAGTACTTGCGTTTCAATCTGGTTGAAAAAAAAAAAAATAGTACAATATGCCTAGGCACAATATCGACGTAAGGTGGGATACCACATGTTTACAAATAATTACTTTAGTTTTTCTTCTAAATGCCTGCAATGAATTTGATAGGAGATATGACTAATCACCATGTGATTGGATTCGAGGGAGCGTATTCATGCCTAAACATTGCGCTATCATGATGTCCTCTATTTAGCGGTTACAATTGAGGACAAGCAATTTGATCAACAAGATTATGATTCAGAGCCATAGCTCTCTCTTTTCTAAAGTTACCACGAACACTCAGTTGAAGACACCTAATCTTGGATTTATGTTTTGAGTTACCATGAATACTGCGTTTGAATACACTTAATCTTGGAACTGTTATGTTTTGAGTTAGTTATGTTTTGCGTTAGTGTGTATATAATAATTAGTTGTTAGAGTACAAAAAAACTAGAAACTGAATTAACAATTTTCTATTGTATTAATATCTACATTGTACATCATTCTTTATGTAATCATTAGCAAAAATGATTTCACTTTCCACTACGTTGTGTCTTACAATGGTATTGTTTAGTCAATTTATTGTTATCTAAATTGTTAGTATTAATTGTCAACCCGGGGCTCGTAAGCTGATGAAGTGAGGGTGTACTATATGTACTTAAGTAACTTTCTTAGAGCTTTTGTTGTTTAGGGGGGTTTGTTTATGATTAACTTATCTTCCTAAAATGGAATGATGATTATAGACAAATGAGTGCAAGTGTGTGAAGGTGATCTCTATATGAGTGAAAGTGTGTGTGATGGTGATTTCTAATTGCTTGCTGAATTTGTAAGAGAAAA
>APFE030833639.1:0-16942 GCA_000404065.3 Pinus taeda
CATGATAGAGTGGAGATTATTGTTAATAATCAGGAAAACCGAACCACTCCATCCATTGTTGCCTTCACTCCCTCTGAGAGATTTGTTGGAGATGCGGCCAAATACCATATTGCAAATAATCCCCACAACACCGTCTTCGATGCCAAGAGACTTATTGGAAGGCGCTTCACTGATTCCTCTGTGCAGAGTGACGTTCAACTATGGCCCTTCACTGTTGTCGCCGGAGATAATGGAAAGCCTGTTATCCAAGTTCGTTATAAGGGTGAGAGAAAGATGTTTGCAGCCGAAGAGATCTCTTCGATGGTGTTAGTTAAAATGAAGACGACAGCCAAAGCATACCTAAACTCTGATGTCAAGAATGCCGTGATCACAGTGCCGGCCTATTTTAGCGATTCTCAAAGGAAGGCTACTAGAGATGCGGCCAACATTGCCGGTCTCAACGCCATGAAAATTATTAATGAACCAACCGCTGCAGCTATAGCTTATGGGTTTCATAGTGAGTTTTATTCCTCCAATAGTAAAAATATCGTCTTGGTTTTCGACCTTGGAGGAGGTACCTTTGATGTTTCCATTCTTACTGTGGAGGGAGGTAAATTTGAGGTGACGGCTCTAGGAGGGGACACACATTTGGGTGGCGAAGATTTTGACAATCGGATGCTCAAATACTATGTTGAAAATTTCAAGAGAAAATACAGAAAGGACATTACCACAAGCGCCAAAGCCCTTCGGAGGCTCCGTTCAGAATGCGAAAGGGCAAAAAGAAATTTGTCTTCAGTGGTAGAGACTGTGATTGATATTGACTGTCTCTACGAAGGTTTGGATTTTCACATGAAGATTACGAGAGCCAAATTCGAAGAGCTCATTACCGATTTCTTCGATAGGTGCATGCGAATCCTCAGACAATGTCTGGAAGACGCCAGGATGAACAAAGAGCAAATTGACGAAGTGGTTTTAGTAGGGGGTTCTACTCGCATTCCAAAGGTACAAGAACTCCTTCAAGATTTCTTCTATGGAAAAACACTCTGCAAAAGCATAAACCCCGATGAGGCTGTTGCATATGGCGCTGCACTTCAGGCGGCAGCCTTGAACAATGAACGTATCAAATTCGTCCTCATGGATGTCACGCCTTTGATCCTTGGAGTCAGTGTTGACGAGGGTGTAATGTCTGTAGTCGTTCCTAGAAATACTCCCATTCCAACTCGGAGAGAGCATTCTTACACTACAAGGCGTGACAATCAGGTAGAAGCGTCTTTTCCAGTGTATGAAGGCGAGAGGGCAATGGTTGCGAACAACAATCTGCTGGGTGAATTTCAGTTGAGTGGAATTCCGGCGGCCCGTTGTGGAGTACCAAGCTTTAGAGTAATCTTTGAATTGGACGTAGACGGAATTCTGAACGTGTCAGCCCGAGAAAGGGGAAGCGGGGTAAGCAATTTCATTACTATAACGAACGATGGTGGTCGGCTGAGCAAAGAGGAGATCGAGAAAATGGCGGGTGATGCCGAGAGATTCAGAAGGGAGGATGAAGAGGTAAAGAAAAAGCACAGTGCCAGAGTCGATTTAGAGAATTACGTTTACAACATGAGAAGCAGAGTGAAAGAAGCCGAGAGCAAGGGAGAGATGAATGTGATAGTGGCAGCGGATATTGTGCAGATGCTGAATAGTGTGGAGGAATGGTTGGATGAGAACGAGAGTGCGCAGCTTTTCGAGTTGGAAGAGAAATTGAGAGGTTTGACAAGCAAATGCAGCCTTTGACACGCTAAACATAAATTTACTGAAGCTTTTGCAAAGTTCATAGCATGTTAATTTAGGATGTATTAGTTATGATATAGTTCCTCTTTCATAATGCAGTAAACATTATATTCCATACTGAGATAATGCTATGTCTTTCTCGTCTGTGAACAATACATGAAATTTTAGCCCTTTTATGATAGGAGGTTGTGCTATTTATCCAAATTAAGATTGTTGTGAGTGCCAAAACATAAAGCTATGAGGAATGGTTGTATGCCCTTAATTTAACTTGGCAAACATTATCTTCCTGAATTTTTAAATTGTACAAAATTTTGGTTCAATGGATTAAAATTAAAAATAAAAATAAAAAATCATCCCACCATGTGGCTCTTGTTTAAAAAATAATACATTATAATGGTGCAACTAGGGAAAAAATATTCCTTTCCAAGAGACTTAAACCTTAAAAAAGTTTGGTTCAATGCACTAAAATTTTAAAAAAAAGGAAAGACATCCCATTAATAGAGATTCTATATCAGTTCACTTTCCAATGATGAACGCACCGTCCATTGTCATCGTGGTGAAACCCACCTCGCTATTTCACCTAACTTATGGTTCGGGGTCGGGGCCAGGGTCGATGTCAGATTATTTTATCTGGGAAGAGTCATGAGCTTTTAATTTCCTTGCATCTGGCGCTTTTGTCTTTAAACTGCATCTTACAATGCTTGAAGTTATATTATTTCACAATAATTGGCAATTTCGTTGGTCCTGTTGGGAGGATGTCAATGGTAAAGAGAGGGTTATTGACATTGATTTGGGAACAAATTACATCTACGTCGCAGTCTGCCAATATGATAGAATTGAAACTATTGATAATTATCAGGGGAACAAAGTCACTCCTTCCATTATTGTTTTCACTCCATCTGAGAGGCTTGTTGGCGATGGTGAAAAATATTAGGTCACAACCAATCCCCACAACATTGTGTTCGATGTCAAAAGACTCATTAGAAAGAGATTCAATGATCTCAATGTACAAAGTGACATGAAACTATGGCCCTTCGTTCTAGTATCTAGGGACAATGGTAAGCCACTCATCCAAGTTGACTACAATGTCCAAAGGAAGGAGTTCGCAACAAAGGAGATATCTTCTATGGTGCCAGGAAAGATGAAGATGACAGCTGAAGCATATCTCAAATCTGTTGTCAAAAATGTTGTGGTCATAATGCCTATCTATTTTAGCAGTTCTCAAAGGAAGGCCACTAAAGATGTTGTTGTCATTGTGGATCTTAATATGATGAGGATTATTAATGAACCCACAACAACGGTTATAGTTTATGGGTTTTCTACACAGTGCACTAAAAAGAAAACAATCTTGATTTGAATATCTTTTGCGTATGTGTTTTACTAGTTGAATAACTGACTTGGTATAATTGGATCTAATAACTAACTAGCTAGGATCTACGAATGCAAGAAGGCACTATCATAGGAATTGTCAATAATTGAATTGGAGAATATTGAGCTGATGGACCCATCAAGAAATAATTATTTCTCTAAACTTAGAAAAAAACCTATTGCGAAACGCACAACGAGGAAAAACCACATCCTTAAATACCACGCAGAGGAATGGAGAGAAAAAATCATAATGGCCTCGATCAGAGGGGGAGATAAGAACACAAGTTACTTCCACAAGGTAGCCTCTAAAAGAAAAAGCTCCAACATGATTTGGTTTATTAGAAATGAAGACAACAAAAATTATATATACACAGAAACAAATCCTTCAAGCAAGCAGTTGCTATTTCGGCAAGCAATACAAGGCTCGAGAGCACCCCAACATTGAAGAAAAATGGAGCTCGTCCAATTATTTCCAAACATGGTGAAGGATGAGGATATCATAAGCTTGGATAGTCCCATTACAAATGAATAACTTATGGAAGTCCTCAAAGATCTAGCGAGAGATAAGAGTCTTGAATCCGATGGATGGCTGGTAGAACTCTTTCTCCATTTCTTTGACATAATGGCCCCATTGCTCACCTAGATGGTGGAAGAATCTTGTGTGTAGGGACACATTATAGGTACTATTAACTCCACTTTCCTCTCTATCATTCCTAAGAAATATAAGTATTCATGTTTTGCATATTTTAGACTAATATCACTTTTTAATGTGACATACAAAATGATATCAGAACTAATTGCCAATAGAATCAAGTTAATACTGGTTGATCACATCACTAGAGTGTAGGTTTTATCCATGTACAGAAATTACCTGCATACGAATTCTAAATCACAGGAAAAATTAAAATGCGAGAGCATAACACATAAAACACATATACCTAAAGATTTCCCACTGGATCCCAAAATCGGGACTACCAGCTTGATTTTTCATTATGTTCCTTTCAATGTTACAATACATATTTATACATGCCGAAGCATCCAATACCATGGACCGAAAACCATCACGTCCAAAACAATGGACCGAAAACCATCGCGTGCAAAAAAACATGTGCGAAAATCATGCACAAAACCATAGGTGGGTCCGCCCAACCTAACATAGGGTCCAAAACCAAAATTTTCTGGGGCGCTGCCCGGACCCCATAAAGTGGGGTTACGGGTACCCCTCAAACCCCCTGTTAACTATGTGGAAAGAATATAACACAACCCAACAATCTCCCACTTGTTGTTTTCTTTCCACAGGGGGCCATAGGAGAGCTTAGTCATTTTTCCAGTCCTGAAACACCCATTGTTTCTCTACACCAAGAGAACTTCTCAGAGCTAACAGATTTTGTCAATGCATCTGCAGTATTCTTCAAAGTGTCCACCTTTACCAGCAACACCTTTTTGTATTCTATCATATCCCTCACAAAGTGATACTGCACATCAATGTGCTTTGTCTTTGAATGATAAGCAGGGTTCTTTGCAAGAAAATTGCACTTTGGCTGTCACAGTCTATCCTTATAGCTCCCTGTACTAACCCCATACTTGAACACAATCTCTGCAACCAAACTGCTTCCTTGCTTGCATGAGTGGCTGCATGTATTCTGCCTCTGTAGTTGATAGTGCCACTACAGATTGTTTCTTACTCATCCAACTGACTGCACCTCCAAATAGGTTAAACACATACCCACTTGTAGATCTTCTCTGATCCAGATCTCCAGCCCAGTCTGCATCACAAAGCCACAGATATCCAACACTCTGTCCAATCCTGGTCTTCCTTGGTAGCACAAACCATAATCACTAGTGCCACGCAAATACCTGAAAACCCGCTTCACTGCTGTCCAGTGCTCCTTCCCTGGTTTTGACATAATCCTGCTCAATACTCCCACTGCATGTGCAATGTCTGGTCTAGTACAGACCATGGCATACATCAAACTACCGACTACACTTGCATATGGAACACGGGACATGTCCTCTTGCTCTTCTTGTGTCTTGGGACATTGTTCAGCAGATAACCTCACACCTACAGGAATAGGAACCTTCACCGGTTTACTGTCCTGCATATTATACCTCTGCAGTATTGTCTCGAAATACTTCCTCTGGTTTAACCAGAGCTTCCTCTTTGCTCGATCTCTTTTAATTTCCATGCCCAGAATACAGTTTGCAGCACCAAGATCTTTCATGTCAAATTTGGAGGATAATTGGGTCTTCAAATCCTGGATAATTTCTTTGTCATTTCCAACCAAGCAACATATCATCCACATACAAGACCAGATAAATAACACGGTCACCAATTAATTTAAAATACATACAGTGATCTGCTTTGCTTCTGGTGAAGCCAAGTCCCCGTATAAATGTATCAAATTTCTGATACCATATCCTTGGTGACTGTTTTAACTCATATAGAGACTTCTTTAACTTGCATACCAGTTCTTCCTGTCGTGCTATACCACACTTCTTACAGAATTCTTCAAATTCCTTGCTGCAGAATTCTCCACCATTATCTGTCCTTAGCACCTTTATCTTCTTCTCTGTCTGATTTTGCACCAGAGCCTTAAACTCTTTAAACCTATCAAAGACTTTAGATTTCTTCTTAAGGAAATATATCCATGTATTCCTTGAGAAGTCATCTATAAATTATACATAGTACACACACTTACCTAGTGATGGAACCTTCACAGGTCCAAACACATCACTGTGCACAAGCTCTAATATATGTTTCGTCCTCTTACCACCAGAGGGGAAACTCACCCGATTCTGCTTCCCGTATACACAATTTTCACATAAATCAAAATCCAGAGAGCTATTACTCATACCTTCTACCATACCTTTATCATGAAGTATTCGAAGGCCCTTCTCTCCAATATGTCCAAGCATTTGATTCCATAGCATGGTCTTCTCTCCAGAGACCACTAGATTTTCTGCAACTAGTGCTACCTTGCAGCTTGTACAAGTTCCAATCCGAACTCCCCGCATCAATACCAGTGCTCCTCAAACCATCTTGCAGGTATCCTTCTCGAACATACTTTACACCTGCATCATCCAACTTGCTTACAGAAATCAGATTTCTGGTCAACGCAGGAATATGCAGAACACCCGGAAGGGTTCTAACCCTTCCACCTTGCAACTTCAACTTTACTTTTCCGCGACCAATGATTCTAGCCTTCCTATCATCTCCTAAGAAGACATCACCACCATCATATTTCTCATACTCGCAGAACCACTCTCTATGGGGAGTGAAGTGAAAGGATGCACCTGAGTCAATCAACCATGCCTCATGATCTACATGTGTACTTGAAGAAGCCAAGTACACATCCCCACCTTCATCTGAGGTGGTTTTTGCCTCTGCAGAAGGAGCATCGTCAAATCCTTTTCCTTTATTAGGAGCTTTAGATTTACACTCCCTTTGAAGTGCCCTTCCTTTCCGCATTTCCAGCACACCACCTTTGTAGGTTTTCCTGGAGATTTAGATCTCCCTCTAGATTTAGATCTCCCACTCGATGACTTATTTTTGTTTCTGTTCTGGGACCGTCCTCATACAGACAAGGCATCACCATTCTAGTTGTCTATATTTTTCCGTCTCATCTCCTCCGTTAAAAAGGCTGAGACTATTTCATCAAACTGCAAAGCAGTTGCATTGCTACCTATTGCAATAACCAGACTATCCCACAAATCTGGTAAAGAACACAATAGACTGATGCACTTATCTTCATATGAAATTTTAATATCAACAGATGATAACTGACTTACCACAGTATTAAACGCATTCATATGCTTTGTCACTGAGTCTCCATATTTCATCCTCAGGTTATACAACTTTTTCCGCAGGAATATTTTATTCACCAGAGACTTAGATTGGTACAAAGTCCCTAACTTGTCCCACGGAGCCTTCGACGTAGCTTCCCTTGATACATTCAACAATATTGAATCTAAGACACACAATCGTATTGTGCTCTTTTCCTTCTGATCCAACTTCTTCCATTCTTCATCGATCACTCCCGTTGGTTTACTACTTGGATCTACCACGATCCACTGATATTTATCCACCAACAGATCCTCCATCTTGAGTTTCCACAACTCAAAACTCTGACCATTGAACTTCTCGATCTCTATCTTTCCGTTGCTCGCCATCTTCTTTCACCACCAGAATCGATCTCGCAGATCTCCCACTGAACAGGGTCTACCACAGGCCCGAGCAAAACCCCTAAGCAACAAAGGCATCCCCTTGAAGCCAAAACAGCTCTGATACCAAATGTAGGCTTTAACCCCGTACAGAAATCACCTGCATACGAATTCTAAATCACAGGAAAAATAAAAATCCGAGAGCATAATACATAAAACACATATACACAGAGATTTCCCATTGGATCCCAAAACCGGGACTACCAGCTTAATTTTTCATTATGTTCCTTTCAATGTTAGAATACATATTTATACATGTCGAAGCATCCAATACCATGGACTGAAAACCATTGTGTCCAAAACCATGGACCGAAAACCATCGTGTCCAAAACAACATGTACGAAAATCATGCACAAAACCATAGGTGGGTCCGCCCAACCCAACATAGGGTCCAAAACCAAAATTTTCTGGGGCGCTGCCCCGAACCCCATAAAGTGGGGTTACGGGTACCCCTCAAACCCCCTGTTAACTATGTGGAAAGAATATAACACAACCCAACATAGAGAACAATTTGGATTTCTTATAGATAGGAAAATTCAGGATGATTTTGTTATTGCTCATGAATGCATACATTCCATCAAATTCCGCAAGCTAAAATCTTGCCTCATGAAGTTTGACCTCATTAAAGCCTATGGCAGGGTAGACTGGTAATTTCTTAGGCTTATCCTACACAAAGTCTGATGCCCTCACAGACACATAAATTGGATAATGGTTTGTGTTACATCGTCTAATATGGTTGTTCTCATTAACGAAACACCTACTAATTTCTTCAAGATTTCTAGAGGGATGAGGCAAGGTTGCGTGCTTTCCCCTCTTTTATTTATCCTTGTGATGGATGCGCTCAACCATGGACTATCCAGAGAAAGAGAATCTGGGAAGGTCATTGGATGCAAGGTCACACCCTCAACCTACTTGTCACACTTAATGTTTGTAGATGCCCTGTTGTGCCTTGGCGGAGCACTATTATCAGAATGGCATATCTTCTACCAATATATTGCTAAATTTGGCCAAGCATAAAGCCTCTTGCTCAATACCAAAAAATCAGAGAATATTGTCAATAGATCCGATGACAGGGAGATACAACAAATTATGGCACTATTTGGTATTAAAATCAAACCTTTAGCTGATGGTTTCAAATATCTTGGATTTCTCTTGAAGCCATGTAATTACGAGACGAAAAATTAGCAATGGATCATTCAAAAATTCGAGAAAAAACTTTGGCTGTGGAAAAACAGATGGCTCTCCATGGGTGGCAGAATGATCATAATAAAGTTTATCCTACAAGGAATCACAATATATTGGATGCACTTATTTCACCTACTCATTTTTATCATTCACAGGATTGGTTCCATCATTGCAAACTTTCTATGGGTAGGGGTTGGAAGCAAAAAGAAGATCCATCTCTCCAAGCTTGAATCAATTTGTAGGCCTATAGAGGACGTAAACATACCAAGAATTTGAAATTTTCTTTTCTCATCAAAATAATCTCTGAAAAATACCTCAATCGAGCATCCATAAAAGAATGGATCCTTGAAAGTTCCCCAGTAAAGAAGAATTCATCATTTCTCTGGCACAACTTAACAAAATCGAAGCCCTGGTTATATGGGAATATAATATCGTTGGTAGGGTGTGGAGACCGCACCCATATTGTACTTGATGTGATAATGGGGAAGGATAGGCACCATACACTCTCCCAACCTTTACTCAAATCCCTTTATGATCGTGGCATGCAAAAAGTTGTTGATATTGGTTGCCTTCAAGCTTTTATTTCTCCCTGTCCCTGCTGGCCATGAGTGGATTCCCTGGAACTCCTGCTAGAGCACAGTGATGAATGGAAGTCTTATAGATCTCGCCTTATGAATGTAGGAATATCTTTGTCTGAGCAGGAAGATAGACTATCTTGGGGCGGTTTTTCCCTAGGAGGGGGAATTTCAGCCAAAGACACTTACAAGTACATTCACATAAAGCAAAGGCCTTGAATATCACAATGACTAGCTGGTCAAAATGTGGAAGTGGAACTTTCCAATGAAAATGAAGTGTTTTGCTTGGTTCACCATTCAAAACAAAATTCTCACTTGGGATAATTTGAAAAAAAGAGGATTTAAGGGTCCAAGATGTTGTCCACCATGCAAAGAAGCACATCAAAAGACTATGCACTTACATCTAACTTTCCCTACTTCCATTTTCATTCAGGAATAGGTCTGCAACACTCTCAGGATCATTCCCATGGTGGATAGGTCATCCATTTTTGCTTGTCTTGATAGATGGACTAATCACAATCCAACATACAAGGCCATCCAACTATACATCCTTTAGGGAATTTAGATTTGTAGGAATGACATCATATTTGAGAATAACATTCCAGACTTCATGAATGTTTCTTCTAAAATTGTGTCTTCATTTTTAAAAATCGACCCTTGCAACCCATCTCGCTTCCATTGTTATAGGCCTCATAAGAATATCGACACACATCATACAATAGACTATTTAGATGTTGCCTCAACAAATGGATAATGCAGTAGTCGAGCCATCATCTCCATCACCCAATTGATGGTCTATCATTTCTATTGGTCTGAGGGTCACGAAACTAACACTAGAGAAAAGGTGTTGACACTATGGGGGACATTGAAATGTCCCAAATGGCTTGTTGTGGAGGACTCTTTGGTAGCTACGGACTCAAAGATCATGATTGAATGGGCTCTTGCAATAAACCATAAGATCTTGCAATAAACCATGAGCACAGTGAGTGTGGAGAAGTTGACTGTATGACAATGTGGAGAAATGTGGAGAAATGTGTTTTCTGCACACTCGTGCACAATCAACTTCTCTGCATAAGGGAAAAGACACCTCACATGTGAGAGTGTAGAGCTTATTTTGTGATTAAAATATTCTTATTTATTGCTAGTAGCCCACTGTAAGTTGAAATTAATGAAAAACCCGTCGGCCAAATTTCGTGTTTATATAACATATAAATTTTGGATTTTTATTAGTTTAATAACATATTCAACTCGTGATTGATTCTTTTAGCCACTACTACATCAAATGCATGTTATTTATCATATCCCTACACTCAATTGTGGCTAATATCAACTGCAATCCTTTCATTAATCGATTCTAAATGAATGGCCATATAAGTCTTCTTACCTTTGAATATAATTTCAAACACAATAATCCACCAAGCATAAGTTCACAATAATCCATTTCATGGTTAAAATAGTGTGGAGCTTCCATTGTGTGGAAAGTGGAAAGCTTTGCACATTGCTTTTCCACACAAACAAAGCTTCACACGTGATAACTACTAGAAGTAATTCAAAGATAGGTAGGATTTGACATGGATTATTGTATTGACATTATCAAAACAACATTATCATAAGCATCATCATTAAACGCTATGCGTGTAACACCTTATAAGTATAGTCTCATGATCAAAATATTAGACCATACTAGAGGCCTAGTAGTATGCTTGTTTGTAATAAAACATGTTGTTTAATGTTTATGATCTGCATCATGGCCCTCACTACAAGCTATTAATTAAATCAGGAGCTTGTAGCTTTGTACACCAGTCCTAGGATCAAAATATTAAACCATACCAAAGGCTTAGTAGTATTCCTGTTAGTAATACAACAACATGTTTTTTAATACGTAAGATCTACATCGTGGTCCTCACTGCAATTGTTATTAATTATATTAGGAGCTTGTAGCTTTGTACACCTACAATATGTTAGAAAAACCCTCAATATGTTCATAGATCTGCCCCTTCAGAAGGAAATGGTGATATCATAATAAGTGATTTGTTGGATCTGGACGCATTTCCTTTCACAACATTGCTAATGAGATCCATTGGAAAAATCTGGCTATGGACGAATTTCTACATTTATTTCACTCGCAATGGAAAAGGAAATATAAGAAACATCCATATATGGAAGTTGTCAATTCAGCTATGAGGGAAAATATCGAATGGTGGTGGCCTTTACTGCTGCATCGAGACAAAATGTGCATCTCCGCCAGAAAAGCTTGGTGATATTGAGCCCAATCTTTTGTTCGAGTTGAACAACTTTAGAAGGTAGGAGTCTTGGTCTCTATTTTGTAATATGTACAAGGGATATTTGCTTGAGCCTACAATTCAGTGATGGTTGGCCAATGGCATAGAGGTTGTGAGTTGAAACAATTTAAATTAGCATTAAACGTTGTGTCGCAAACACCAATCACTCATATGGTTTTGAATGCAAAGATGTAATTTGTTAGTGTCGATATCTTCATCCCTCCATCAGCGATCAAATTTCTCTTTTTGCATGCATATTAGGTGTCCCATCCGAGCATCTACATTCCATTAGGTCATGGATCAACTGATGGTAGTGGTTCATGTCAATTTCCCTCATGACATTCACTTGATGGCCTGTTTTCACATGTTTTAGGTCATTTACTGTCATTTTGTTTCATTTCATTTACAAAAGTCAGTTTTAGGGTTTTAGTCTCACTAGGTTTAGGGTTTGCCATCATGGTCATCCAAAGCTCAATAAAAGGTCAATAGGCACATGAGGAGGTTTTATAAGTTCATAGAATCATAAATTCACTGATGATATGCTCAATAAATGTTTTTTAACTCAAAACTTTGTTTTGAGGTGAAAACAAAGTTTTTTTTTCATTATATGTACAATTTTCATGTAATTTAAAGTGTTTCTATATGCAATAAGTTCAACAGCTGCTCTTGATCACCTTGACAACTCCAACCACTACAAAAAACAAATGCATCATTCCATCAATTAATGAAGAAAAGTCACACTTCAAATGAAAAACAGAGTTTTTGAGAAAAAGTGACATAGACTTTATAAAAGTGGGTTTGAAATGAAGAAAAATTAAAAGTGCATCTATATATAAAGTGAAATTATGCTAGTCATCCATTTCATGGTGCAAAACATCCTTGAAGAGCTAAAATCATGATTTGGAGGAAAATCGAGCAAAAGAAGGTGGAAACCCTGGTGCTACGCATCAGCCAGTTTTAGCCAGTGTTAAATTACAAAGGCGTTGCGCATTGGCCAAGAAGGTTCCAAAATCATTCCAAATCACCCAAAACTCTAAAAAATGTTGCATTTCTCTCCTACAAGTAAGTTCTCATTGATCTTGAGCTGAATTTGGTCTTCTACATGTTTTCTTCATGAGTTTTACATCTTGAAAATCAAACCCTAGCTTGTCTTCATAAATTTCCATTTCATTGCAAAACTTTCACTCCATAACAAAACCAAAATCTTTATCCCCTTTTCTATACTTTATTGCCCTAAATCAATCCACTAATTCCATTTTCCCTATCCCACTCCCCTAAGAAAACTCACTTCCTTCATCAAACCCTAAGTCCCTTCATAAAACCCTAAACCTCCCCCTTCATTCCCCAAATCCATTACACATTTGTAAAATCTCTTCATACTCATCTTCCTTGTCCTCACCCATTATCATTTTCCACCATATCATCATCACATCACACCCCTAAGAAAAGCACCATGACAAGAAGCAATGAATCAAGTTATGAAGAAGAAACACTTAGTGACAGCTCAAGGGAAAGAAATGTACAACCGAGGAGACCTCACAAGGGTGGAAAAATTATTAGGGAGGAACCTATTAGCATGATTGAACTCCTTGCTTGCCCTCTTGCTACCACATGTTTTAGATATCGGTCTTGTTTTGAGTTTTGTGAGATGGTTGAGAGGGTTAAATGCCATCATGAGTTAGCAAGGCAATTTGTCATAAACATGGAGAATAATGTGGTACACCTTGTTGGGATCAGTTTCACTCTTTCACCAGTTATTATTGCAGAAACTACTACAATGCCACATGTAGGGGAAAAGTGGAATAAAATGCATAATATCAATAAGCAACATTATGAACCATATATCAAGGCCAAATATCATGGTAAACCTAGTAGGGTGTTTCCTTTCAAATTCTTGGAGGACTGATATGTTCTACTCATGAAACTTATCATCAAATACTTTACATGTGAGGGTAGGTTCTCCAGACTTTATGCCTACCATATCAGATTACTTATGCACTTCACCAGGGTCAAAATGATGAGTATTCAATATTTCATATCTAAAAACATAGAGAGGATGACAATGATTGCAAAAAGAAAACCATACCCACAACAACTCAATAGTATTTATCATTTTACAATCATCAAAATTGTTATTTTGCATTAGCTCACTCAGTTGGGAGTGTCATGGGAAACTTTCATTGCCCATGAAAGCTTCAAGGGGCCTCAAATATTTGCAGATCCTCAAGAGAAAGGTGAACCTTCCAAGCAACAAAAAGAGCCTGAAAGAAAAACTGAAGAGGCTCATATTCTTGTGTTTGGTACTTATGAAAGAGGCACTAGGATGCTTTTTTCAGCTGCCAAACAAGTACTATCTCCACTAGGGGTGGAAGGGGTTTCGTTTTCTTCGCCAGATCACAGGCAAATGTTATCTTCACCAGGGGTGAAAGGGGATTTGCCTTCTTCTTCAGATGAATAGGTACAGGGCAAAGATAAAGGAAAGCAACAGGTGCATGAAGAAGGCCCTATTGAAGGGCAAGATAGGGATTTTGTTTTGATTGAGGATGATGACACTGATTCGGGCTCTCAAAGCTGAAGACTCAAAGATATTATCATCAAAGAGAAGGAGGCTAAAATCCAAGCCTTATTACTCAACCTTGAGAGGGCCAAATGGATCATCAATTATCTTGAGCAGGAGAACAAGCAACTGGAGGAAAAACATGCTATTATGGAGCTGCAAACAATTAGAGAAAACAAGCAAGTGACAAAAAGAAGAAAAATCAAGATGACATCCCTTCAGTAAGAAATTGAGGCTGACCAAGATTCATGGTTGGAAAGAGTGAACATCCACCTTGAGAGGATGCTTGATAATGCTAACAAAGAGAAGAAAATGTTGTGCCATATGGCTTATCATTACTTAGCTCGGAATAGAATTTGCAAGACAAGGATAAACAACCTAAAAGCTAAGTTAAAGAGAGCCTTGAAAGCCAAAAAGGAACAAGATAAACTTAAAATTTTGGTTGAAGCTTCATTGGCTCAGCAAAGCAATTAGTAAGCTTGCCTCTTGCAAAATTTGAAGAAATTTTCGGAAAATTTTGTCATTTCACAATTTTGTAATTCAAAACTTAGGAATTTTTGGTGGCGCTGTGCATTGAGTTGGCTCAATATTTTTCAAAATGGCTTGCATTTTTGGATTCCTCATGGAAAAATAATGAAACCCAGAAAGTTTCATAAGATTTGGAGGAGATCTGGGTCACCTAAAGGGCAAAAAACACCTAAAAATTGCCCTCTCTGCCACTTTTTGGACCCACAGGAACCAGTGTTGGGAGAAATGATTTTTGAAGGGGAAAATGGACTCCAAATCCAAAAGTTCTAGTTGCCCCAGAAAGGAGATAGGCAGATTTTTCCAGCAAGCTATCTTGGGCATGATTTGGTGAAGTATAAGGCCTCCAAATTCAGCATTGAAGTGGCGTTGCGCATCAGGCAATTTTTTGCCAATTTTGCCTAAAAATTCAGAATTTCGCCTAGTTTGCTGTCAGTTGACTTTTTCTTCTCTCTTTGGTAAATTAATGATGTAATATGATGAAATATGATGTAAATATGATGAAAAATTACTTTAGGGGGTAGATACATCATTTGGAATTGGTTTGAGGATGAATGAATCAGTTTCCATAGTTTTAGAGGTAAGTTGTTCCACTGCCTATTTTCTAGTTCCTAGTTTAGATGTTGTTGAAATAGCTCCTTGACTCATGGATTCGACCCCTGATGGCTAGAATAAGTGGTTTGATGCCTATATCTTGTACTTTCTTATTCATTTTTCAAGTTTGGACTCTTGTGGATGCATTGAGCACTATTGTAAATCACTTCTGTAGTTTGGCATGGAAATGAACCAGGGTTTTGCAACATTTTGTGGGATTTTTGTGGTAATGTGTCTTGGCATTGTTTCTCCCTCTGTTATTTATTTTTTTTCTTATGTGTATATGTGCCAACATCTATTTCTTTCTTCATAACTAAATGAACCAAGAGAATTAGGTAGAACCCATTGATGTTTCAGTGCTCTGCCTTGAGGGTACATTTAGTTTTTTAATGTTTTCTGCTATTTGAATAGGACTCATGAATTTTGCATTCCCTCTCCAACTCCTCACCAATCTTTAGACTCACCATCACATCCAATTCAAAGTGCTAAAATACTTGCCTACCTCGCCCCACAGAAACCTCTGCAAACCTATGTTGATTTCCTAGACCCAAAGCTACCTTCCTCATTTGATCTAGCTACCAACCATTAAAATCAATCAAAATCCTCTGAGCAAACATACCTAGCCTAAAATCAACATTCAATTCAGTCATCTCAAGCCCTAGTTGTTATATTCTAGTTGATATTGACAAGGAGAGAGCTCTCTCCCGACCTGGTAGGGCTAGCTACCAGGTTAAGCGTAGTTTGATGTTACCCTAGACCTACCTTTTTTCAGTCTAAGGTAGATTTAGGCACTAACATAGTGGCAACCATACTGGGGAAAAAATAATAAATATTACCCTAGTACATTAAAAAAAATTCTAGACTTTGGATGATAGGTTTAGAATTCAGTAGGCTGAAAACATTGTAATGTCCATTTGAATTTTGAGGACAATTCAACACACTGGATTCCAGATACACCAGGGCCAATCTTGATCCTGATCCTCCTTCCGTGTATGAAAACCCAATTCTCATTCCAAGAATTCTAAGGCAAGAAAGTTCTTTGAGTCTAACACCAGTTTTCAGACCTAATTCATGTAGGTTTTAACCCCGTACAGAAATTACCTGCATACGAATTCTAAATCACAGAAAAAATAAAAATGCGAGAGCATAACACATAAAACACATATACACAGAGATTTCCCACTGGATCTCAAAACCGAGACTACCAGCTTGATTTTTCATTACTATCCTTTCAATGTTACAATACATATTTATACATGCCGAAGCATCCAATACCATGGACCGAAAACCATAGGTAGGTTTGCCCAACCTAATATAGGGTCCAAAAAAAATTTTCTCGAGGCGCTGCCCTGAACCCCGTAGAGGGGGGCTACCCACCCCCCTCAAACCCCCCGGTTCACTACGTAGGTTGGTTGTGGAAAGAATATAACACAACCCAACAATCTCCCACTTGTTGTTTTCTTTCCACAAGGGGCCACAGGAGAGCTTAGTCATTTTTCCAGCCCTGAAAACGCCCATTGTTTCTCTACACCAAGAGAACTTCTTAGAGCTCACATATTTTTTCAATGCATCTGCAGTATTCTTCAAAGTGTCCACCTTTACCAGCAACACCTTTTTGTCTTCTATCATATCCCTCAACAAAGTGATACTGAACATCAATGTGCTTTGTCTTTGAATGATAAGCAGGGTTCTTTGCCAAGAAAATTGCACTTTGGCTGTCATAGTCTATCCTTATAGCTCCCTGTACTACCCCATACTTGAACACAATCTCTACAACCAAACTGCTTCCTTGCTTGCATGAGTGGCTGCCATGTATTCTGTCTTTGTAGTTGATAGTGCCACTACAGATTGTTTCTTACTCATCCAACTGACTGCACCTCCAAATA
>APFE030833647.1:1690-23596 GCA_000404065.3 Pinus taeda
CATGCCCTTCTTACAACAAAATTTCATCAACCAAAGTCTCAAACAGGAAACTGAAACTTTAAACTAGCCTAAGATACTCACAAAGCATAGCTAAAACTTAAAGAGAGAGCCCTCTCTGATTATAGATAGGCTAGGATCTATAATCCAAAGGTTGGTTAGTGGTTACCCCGGCCGTATTCCCTTGGGAGTCAAAGGGAACAACCTGGGTGTTAACAGTTTCCAGCTTCCATTGTACTTGAGAAGCCTTTATTTCTCAAGGACAAGACTACAAGTCCCTCACTTTTGATACATTTTGTGATCCTTTAATAAGAGAACAAGAAAAACTCTTACATCTTGGTCTTCTTAATCTTGGAAATTCTTCTAAGAAATCCTTATCCACTTAGCAACAACCAAATTCAAAGAATCCTAAGAAGCAGTATTCTGAAAATAATGGTCCTAAACCAAACAAGGGTCCTAAGCAATTTCAGTCTCAAAGTGAAAAATCATTTCAACAAAATGTTAAGGCAAATAAAAATAAAGGGAATAAGACTGATAGACATTTACACTACTATAATCGAGATGGCCACTTAGAATCCAAAAGTTTTAAGAAGATGGAAGCCTTGGAAGTAGTAATGAGGAAGCATAACATCTATTTGGAGCACTCTACAACTTCATCTTTAGGAATAGCACTCTGCATGTGGTTGTCAAGCATCTCAATCTGGTTATGCTCTAAATGTATCCTTTTCTTTTCATTCTCATGAGTGGCTCATTGATTCTGGAGCTTCTTATCACATGGCCAAAACAAAGCCATGTTTTCTTCTTTAAATGATTGTAACACCAAAAATATATATGTTGGTGATGATAGATCTCTTAGTGTTGTAGGTACTGGAACTGTTCATCTAGACAATGGTCAATTTAATGATGTATTATGTGTTCCAACCTTATCCTGCAACCTTCTATCTATATATCAGATAACTCATTCAAGTGAAGGTAAAACCATTGAATTTTCACCTCACGATGTTGTAATTAAGGACCTAAGAGGTCCTAAATAGATTTTAGCTACTAACATTGTTGATGATTCTACAAGGTTGTGTAAGTTTACCAACTTTGGGTCATCAAATATTCCCTCAGTATTTGTTGCTCATAATGATGAAGTGAGAAAACTTTGGCATTTTTGGTCACTTAAACTATCGCTCCCTTCAAAACCTATAAAAAGAAAATATGGTGATAGGTCTTCCTATGGTATCTTACATAGATGGTGTGTGTTCTAGATGTGTACTTGGAAAACATCATTGGGATAGTTTTGAAAAATGTGCTTCTTGGCACATCTCATCCCCTTTATAGCTTGCGCATAGTGATTTATGTGGTCCACTTCTAGTTGTTTCATTCTCTGGATACAAGTATTTCTTAACTTTCATTGATGATTTCTCTAGACGCACTTGGGTATAATTTTTAAAACTCAAGAGTGAAGTATTCAATATGTTCGTTTCCTTTAAGGCCTTTGTTGAGAAACAATTTGGACATCAAATTCTTAAGCTAAGATCTGATAATGGTGGATAATATGTTAACAACAAATTCATAAACGTTTGCACTGAGAAAGGAATTCAAATGCAACATACTGTTCCATATACTCCACAACAACATGGTGTAGATGAAAAGAAGAATCACACCTTAAAGGAAACAACTAATTGTATGCTTCAATCTAAAGGACTTAGTATTAATTTTTTGGCAGAAGCAATTAACTGTGCAAAATACATAGTAAATCGCACTCCTACTAAGGTTTTAAAGAATATCACTTGAGAAGAAGCATGGAGCTCAATTAAACTAGATGTAATTCACTTTCGTGTTTTTGGAAGTGAAGCATGGGCCCATATTTCAGATGAGAAACATAAATATTTAGAACCTAAGAGTGAAAAATGTATTTTTGTTGGATATTCTGAAGACGTCAAAGGATATATACTTATTCCACTTAAGTCCAAAATTTTTATCATTAGAAGAGATGTAAAGTTTGCTGAAAATATACTGGCCTACGAGCCTAGTTTGGCGGATGTGCCACCTCTCTTTATCCCTTCTACTTCTGAAAATATTTCTTCTTGAGATGATGACAGCGAGGATAACAATCCTCCACCACCTTCTCAGGATCCTCCTTCAGCTCCTTAGCTTCCAAAATGGGTCTGTGCTACTCAAGATGCAATAGGTGCTCTTGCAGGTGATCCTACAGATCAACAACATACAAGTTCTCAATTCGATAGATCCTCTTCTTTACTAGCTCAATCTTCAGCAAATTTTGATCCTAACACCTTTGTAGAATCTTTAGGCCATCTAGATTGGGACAAATCTATGAATGAAGAATATCGTTCATTATTGGAAAATTCTACATGCGATCTTGTTCCTCTTCCAAAGGGACACAAATTTTTTAGATGAAAATGGGTTTATGGAACCAAGTTTGGACCAGATGGAAAAATTGATAAACATAAAGCTCGTCTTGTTGCTAAGGGTTTTTCAAAAGTTGAAGGCATTGACTATACTAAAACCTTCTCCCCTATTGCCAAAATGAACTCTGTCTACCTGGTTCTTTCCCTTGTGGCCTCTTCAAATGGGAATTCCAATAGATGGATGTTAAATCCTCCTTCTTGCATGGGGACTTGCATGAAGAAATATATATCGAACAACCTCCTAGCTTTATACAAATAGACTCCAACCTTGTATGTTGGCTTAAGAAATACCTTTATGGTCTCAAACAAGCCCCTTAGGCTTGGTATGCCAAAATGGATAGCTTTCTTTTAGATATTGGCTTTCTTAGGTGTCATTCTGAGAATACTATCTACACCAAGAAAGTGGGTAAGTCTCTTATCATTCTTGTTCATTATGTTGATGATCTTATCCTTGCTTGACGTGATCCCAACCTTATAAACCATCTGAATTCCAGCCTTAAAAAGCAGTTTGAAATGATAAACTTAGGACACTTGCATTATTTTCTTGGTCTCCAACTATTGCAATCCAAGGAAGGTATTTCCCTTTCCCAGTCCAAGTATGCATGTGATCTTCTATGCCACTTTCACATGGAATACTGTAAGCTTTCCCCTTCTCCCTTTTAGTCTGGAGCCAAAATTTCAGTCACTTGTACTTCCCCTGAATTTGATGCTACCTTATACCGTCAACTTGTAGGAAAAGTTTTGTATCTGACCCATACTCGTCTTGATCTTTCCTTTATTGTTGGCGTTATTGCTTAGTTTATGCAAAACAAACATGAAAGTCATTGGAAAGTAGCTAAAAGAATACTTCATTATGTTGAAGGTATAATTTAGTTTGGGATTCATTACAGTGCAAAAGAATCTCCTTTGTTGGTTGGTTTCAGTGGTTCCAACTGGGCTAGTGACCCTTATGATCAAAATTCTAATGCAGGTTATGTCTTAACTCTTGGTGCACATGGGGGTCCTTCGTTTGGGAAGATCTAGCTAGGGTCCAAGCCCTCTTGGAGTTCCTTTTAGTCCTTCAACCCGCAAAACAATCAATTCCAGAAAGTATAGCAGTATATTGACCAAGCATCATAAAGAAATAATCTTCATAGCATATTGAAAGGTAGTTAGTTATACAATTAAAACAACCATTCGTATGTGAATCATAACATTGATATCATAAACATGAAGAAGATTTATATCAGGAACAAGACAAGTGTTTCTTTTATTGTAGATAACTAAAGTACAAAAAGGAATGATTTCACCTGAGTCTTCCTTTTGCAGGCTCGAAGCAGAACCATCCTCTGGATTCATCCAGTCTCAAGCCTTCAACAAACTCCTTCCATGACTTACTCCAAGATATCTCAAGTAGTAGAAAGACATCATAACACAAGGAAATAAGGGTTTCCTGTAATGGGGGAACTGCTAGAAGCATAAGGATCTTCAAACCTGGTCAGGGATAATCTCAACAGAGTGATATTTCTCTATCTATTATCCTCCTTTAGGCCTTCCCCTTGAAGATTTTTATACTTCTCCCAAAATAGTTTCTTAGTTGGGAATTCGCTGGGAACAGTTGGGCCACGGGAACTAATAGGTAATTAACAAGTAAAACTCGTGATCTTCGCCTGAAATCAAGGAGATTTAATTTTTTTTAAGTTTTTTAAAACATATACGCGGGTTGGGTATACACAGACCCACATACAAATTCGTTTAGCTCAGGGCAATGTCGCGTATAGGGAGTAAAACATTGTTTTTTAAATATTGGGACTAGGTCTGGAAGGAGGGGTTGCCTTAGGCCATGAGTGCAGCATCACAAACATCAAGAGTGAGATTTGGAGCTATAATAGATGCCCCTTAATATATGAGGTCATAAGGGGTACATGATGGCTGAAATGTATTAAGCAAGTACATGGAAAGGAAATCTGTTAAAAACTGAGAAGGACTTCACCAGAGTTCAGCCTGCCAAGCCACAAAAGGAGATCAGAAAGAAACACTATCTAAGGCAGGCATACCCATGCTCAGAGAAAGTAAAGCATGTCCACATATCAAGTACAAGTAGATCCACTAAGTATACAAGTATCAACACTAGAAAGTACATAATGGATCATCTGACCATGATCGAAGAGTACATGTCTGGATATCACATATAAGAATGTCAATGATGTTGAAGGATGAAGGGGATCACTGATATCAAAGACTGATCTCAAGAAGTACCAAATGAACATGATGGAGAAAAATGGTACTACACTGCAAACTTAGGTGCCAGCATGTAGAATGTTGTTGTGAATGACTGCAACATATAAGGTGGAGTGGTATCAACTAGTAGCAATATGAGCAACTGTCAAGTGAACCAATGAATGTTGATGCAACCTGATGTCTTCACCGACCTCCGTGGTACATTTCTATACCATGGGAATAAATGATCTGAAGTCGACCATGTGAGAAATCATTTGATTACCAGTCATTGATGTATACCGTTAACAAACACGAGACTACTCACTGATAATGATAATGAGTGTCAAGGTACCCAGTAAAATCTAACAAGTGTGAATAGATGAGTTGAAGTCAAACACCTGTAAGAATCTATCAATCAGGAGACAATGATGGTTTCCCACTGTCGATAGTGAAGGATCTGCCACTAATGACTGCAAACCCCAAGGTACTTCCAAATGGACTCTAGATCTTTTCCCCAGAGCAATCAATCGTAGTTGATAGGGAAAGATATGCTAGAAGGAAGGCATTAAGGCATCGTTCAGCAATCTAGAACGAGTGTAACCCGTAGGCCAATAATGTGGAGGGAATCAGATGAAAAAAGATGTAGCAACCCGACCGAAGAAAATTTTCGGCGTACACGAGATGTAGCTAGCGCATGATAGAAACCCTTTGAACCAACCAATAATGAGAGCTGATACAAAGGCGATGTATCCACCGATAGGGCCAAATGGAAACCAAGGTACTGCATGAATCCCAATGTGTGATAATGTAAGCTGATGTCAAACACAAGGGAAACCACTCAGTCAAAGACCCATAATACTGATCGATGTTGAGCACAAGGTGACCTATCAATAATGAAAATAGGGCCAGGGTGCAGCTCTAGGCCTGTTCTTAGAGCAAGATGTCATCGTCTATAAGGAAAATACCTGCCAGCAAGGAGTCAATGGGGACCTTCTCAATCGGCATGAGTAAAGGACCAATATAGCTGATGTGATGATAGACAAGATACTGACAACCAAGGATGGTCGACTGAAAAATGAGTTAAGAGACACCGCAGAGAGGCCGACTCAGGTTAGCTTCCCTTGAACAAAATCACGACTCAATGTGACTGTGTGGTAGCATATGATGACTCTGTATAAGTTCGTCGTACAGGGGGCATGAACGAACCCTCCATATGATTGGAAGAGATAACCAATTGGGGGAGAACTGACTCAAATAACAAGGTTAAGGCATACCTAAATCAAACTAAATCCCGCCCAAATGGAGGAGACTTTGTTTCGAGTGCTTTGTTCAAGGGTGACATGACTGACTCTAGTTGCCAACAATAAGTGGAAATATTGTCTCGTTACCGCTCTTTTTGAAATATATAATTTTTTTTTCTTTTTATTTAAGCTGGAAAAGGAATAAAAGAATGCTTTAGTACAGTGGAAAGAATGAGTGTCGATGAAGCAAATGATCTAGTTCCTGGGATTGGAACAATCCTATGCTCAATGCAAGGAGGTGAAAACTGGTCAAAGACACTCAAAGGTGTGTTCCTTCCATGGGTCAAGATGTGTCAAGTTGCAGAATTCAAGGGCATGCAAGTTTGATTTCACAGTCATCATGATCAAAAGTTGGCTTAAACACGAGTCCAAGTGAAGCCGGCTCCAGGCCAAAAGGTGCAAATGGAAAAATGCAATGTAGTAGTACAACTCAACACAAAGGAGCCTCTAGGGTATAAGGTCAGAATGAAGTGAAGAAGCAAAGAGGAATGAGTCTTCATCACATAATTCATGGCGAGACTATAGAGGACTCCCAAGCCTACTCAGATCAAAGTAGCATGGGCAACAAATGTCAGTGAAGTGCTAACTACAATGCCCATGAAAGTGATGGCTCTACCATCGTGTCATGATTTAAAAAATCGGTGAGTGAAGGTGGTTTACGAACCATAACATGAGGGGATCGACCCTATGGCAAATGTATCAAAAAATGGAGGCTAGTATGCATAATGAAACAGAAAAAGGGCTTCCCTAACCTATATGCCAGTGAGAAAACGATACCTACCATGACAGGTCAACAATCATGGAACCGTCTTGAAACTGTCGAAAAAGCATCCAAAATGTCCTGAAAATCAAACCATTCTTGACATTCCAAGCTCCCAAGTTAAAAGTTACATGAGACCAAACAAAATCAAGTTTTGAAAAAATTTTGCATTTTCAAAGCCTATAAAATAGTTTTTGGACTCACCATTTTCACCATTTTATTTTGAGAGCAAAGGAGTGGAGCAAAAGGAGCGAACATTTCCATATGCCAAATTCAAACATTTAGATCCTTCCAAAATCACCAGGTAACCCTTAAACTTGTCTTGCATTCAATTATGACTAGTTATAGAATTTTTAATTTAAGTTTTACCATTGAATTTTTGCCAAAAATTTCATCGCGGCATATACATGGGTTGGATATATGTAACCCGTGTATACGCAGGCCCTACACGTGTTTTTGTGTAAAATGGACCCGCGTATATGTCGCAAAAAATTCAAACAAAAAAACTAATGGTCTAAATTCATTTTTTCTTCAAGATGCTAGTCACTTGGCGAGAAAGAGAGCATACCTCAATGGATGATAAGGTTATGAATGATCCTAATGCTTTGGATGCCTTACATGGATGTGGTTTGATAAAGTTCTTTAAAATGCCAAATATGAAAGCAAACACTCACCTGCTCGAAATGCTCATTCACTACTGGAGCATCGAGGATGACTCGTTTATGATTGACTAGATGCACTCAAAATAGAAGTTGAAGACATTTATTTCACCATGGGTCTTTCCCAGAGGGGAGAGGTAGTACATTCTAGGGGTAGGTCACGGGGAAGTCTCTCGATTGAGGACTACGTACATATATATTGCCTGGGACATCTAGAAAAGATTGGAAATCAAATTCCAATCAAAGATGTGGAGAGTTTATCACTAAGGATAATCCTGTTCACTATAGCTAGAGTGAATAGATCAACTTCTTTGCAACAGGCATCATGGCTGGCCATGAGCTTGGCAGTAGATTGTCTCACCACTGTATTTGATTGGTGTAATCCTCTTCTGGCCAGCCTCAAAATCCAGCTTACTTCTATCAAGAAAGGGAAGACCAAAAACTTTAGATATGGAACCATTTTGTGCTCTTTCTTCTTTGAGAGGGTCCCTGCACTTCGTCCTAGAGTACCGGTTTCGATCAGCACCCCACGAGATCCAGGAAGGGGCAGGACCTGGGCTGACTTGATGAAATGTCCAGGAGGTGGGGACATTCCACAGACTACATTCGATGATGACTTCTTCTCCTGGTGGGAGCAGTAGATCATCATCGTAGATGACTACCCTTATGCTGGGTTGGACTTCTGAGAAGATCCCGATCTAGTATTACCACCGACCGCAGCATGGGGTGACATAGGTAAGTATTTTTTATTTTTTTTAATTTTTTTGTAATTTTTAAAATATAATAATGAATTTTGAAAAAATATTTTTGATAGGATTCAAATGACTAACATGATGACCATGTTCCAGATATTGGGCCGGTGTGACCAGATAGGTTCCCACGGCATGGATGTCGCGGCTGAGGAGCCAAAGAGGTGGCTGCAGATACAAAGCGAGTTCTACACACAATTCAACGGCACTTGGTGAGACTAACTCACCGAGTACCGATGGTGGCTGTAGAGGATATCCCTATAGATATGCAGCGTCATGTGGTTGGCATGCCACGAGACTAGGTTCACACTCTTGGGCATGTGCCCAATGCAGTAGTTGCCTACTTAGCTACTCATGTCGAGCCGGGGCATTAGATGTACTAGACATGATTATGGGCATTTGAGTCCAAATTTTTTATGTTACTTTGGACACACTTATGTACACTCGAGATGTTTTATGATATATATATACAGTTCGACTTTTTGATATTTACTTTTATTGTGATGAATGATTGATGTGCCAGTCTAATGCTTGATTAGCGATAGAATCAGCTAACCAATTATGAGATCTTGGAATGTGAAAATAATTAATGTAAGTAAATGATCTTTGCAACAACCTCACCCTTAAATATTGGTGAGATAAATATGGATCCCTTACCCGATAAATGTTATTCAATTGTGACTCTATCAATTGTGAATCAAGATAAACTACCAACGAATCAATTTCTTAAGAAATTGCTTTGGATAGTAAATTAATGACAGCAGTATACTCAGCCATATTATTTGAAGCGGGACCAATGCATACTCCCCTTGACACCATCAACTGACCAGTTGGATAATAGAGTACCCAAGCTGCAGAAGCGAGGTTTCGAGTGTGTCGACTAGCACCATTGGCGAATCCAAAATAGACCAAGTCATCCATCAACACCTTCCATAGCAGACCAAAAAGTGTCGATATCAAAAAATCTTGATGAGATATGTACAAATATACAAAATGTACAAAGAAGCCATTACCTAGCGACAACTTAAGGAAAGTACTTCTTGAGGTAGAGCCCGTTTCGGGGCTTTACCAACTTGTTTCCTTTAAAATCGATTAACTCATATGCCCCATTTTCTAAAACTCATTTAATTATGAAGGGACTGTACCACATAGTCTTGAACTTACCTACCCCCAAGGCATCCTTATCCTGGTCATAAACCAAGACAAGGTCGCCTTCAGAAAAGACTCGAGGACAGATAACTTTATCGTACTAAGTTTTAACCCTTTTCTTATGAGCCTCATTGATTGTGGTGGCATCTCGACGCTACTCATCGAGATGTTCCAAATGAAGGAGGCACTCTTCGAGACTAGAAGTGTCTGGAAGGAGCTCAACAACTAACTTAAGAGATGGAATTTCACATTCGATAGGAAAGATAGACTCCATCCCATAAACTAACTGAAAAGGTGTAAAACCTATAACAGTCTTTATAGAGGTTCGATATGCCCAAAGAGCCGGATACAACATAAGATGCCAATTGGATCAATTTTTGTCAATTTTCCTTTGCAGGATCTTCTTAAGGGTTTCGTTCACTGCCTCGACCTGTCCATTGGCTTGAGGATAATAAGGAGATGAATGTTCTTACCGGAAACCCGATTTAAGAGCTAATTCAGACATTAGTTGATTCTGGAAATGACTGCCATGGTCAGTGAAAATCTCTCTCAGGATACGAAATCTTGAGATAATCTGATAAAAAAGGAACAATGTCACTATTTCACTACCATTTTTATAAGTGGGCATGGCCTCAGCCCACTTCGTGAAGTAGTCTACAGCCACGATAATGTACTTGTGATTCATCGTTGAAAGCGGATTACAACTTGTAAAATCAATACCCCACTTAGTAAAAGGACCGACAGTGACAATAGGAAAAAGAGGAGTTGGATGTGTATGCATCTTCCAAGTACACATTTGACAGGGATGACAGCTTTTGACCGCTTCAACACAATCTTTGAAGAGCGAAGGCCAAAAATAGTTGGCACGCAAGATACACTGATCTGTAGCAAGCCATGAAAGATGACCACCACAAGCTCCACTGTGGCAGTCATTGAGCACTGACTCTGATTCCTCTAGGGTTAAATAGCGTCGAAGGATTAAATCAACCCCTCGAGGATATAATGTATCACTAATGATGATATAGTTCTTGGCCCGATGGCGTAATTTTCGACATTCATCCTTAGAGAAAGTATAGGGAAACTTCGAAGTCTGGAGATAGACATTGATATCTCCATACCAAGGGTTGAGTGAGGAGATGAGGAATAAACGTTCTTTGAGAAAACTTTCCTCATAAATAGTATCCTCTCCACAGGGCAGCTCAGAAATTAACTAGGCAAAAACCATGGATTTCTTAGACTTAGCGGACAAGAACTCGAGATCAAATTCTTGTAAGACGACTATCCATCGATTATATTTTCCCCCAATCACTCGCCTATTGTGGACAAATTGAAATGGATTGACCACCACCAAGGCCAATTTCTCAACAGGAGAATAGGAAAGTTCAGGACCTATCAAGCCTCGGCTCAAATAATAAATCGCATGTTTTGTGAGAGCATTATCTTCCTGAACGAGAACCATACCTATGGTTGATTCTGCTGCAGCAAGATATAAAAGGAAGTCTCTACCATAATCTGGTGGACTCAAAATTGAGGCAGAGACTAATGATTTTTTCAAGGCATTGAACGACCGCTCTGCAAAGTCATCCCATACAAATGGAACTCCTTTCCGTAGCAAATGCATAAACCCTTTAGTGATCTCAGCATAATTCGCTTTAAACCATCTTAAGAAATTAGCCTTCCCTTGAAGACTTTGAAGTTGCTGAATCAAAGAACTCTTCTCGTGAAGACTCCTTGGATGATGAAATGACATTGATTCCAGCAATAGGAGAGGGAAAATCAAAGGTACCCATCAACGAAGAATACATCCAAACTCCTAGATTCTCAGTAGGCGGATGAGGGTTATCCACTAAAGGAATAGTAGAATCCAAAGTTGCCCTAGGATCGGCTGGAGAGTAATCCAACTAATCAACCTTAACAATTTTCCCTTCATGAGGAAAGAAAATGACATGAAACAGAGTCGAAACAATGGCATCCATTTCGTATACCCAATTCCTTCGTAAGAGGAGACTGTAATCTAGGTTGGCGTCAATGACTTCTACTTCGATATTGACAACCTTCCCCCCAATACATATGGGAAAGGCTAGGATAATCCCATGCGGTCTATGAGAATGTCCATCAAATGCATTCAGGAGGGTAAGTGAAGGAACGACCAAAGGTGATCCAATGGCCTTCCAGCATGACATCGACATGATGCACGTGGAAGCTCCTTCGTCAATAACGGTATAAAAAATGTTAATTTTCTAGTATGTAGACTTTATTTGAAAAGCCATGTGATGAGGGAGTCACTTTTTTACATTTAGCATGTCGAAAGTGAGCACTAAAGAGTTAGTTGGATCAACTGCCCCTATCGCCGAAAGCAAAGCACTTCGTTGAGCTGGACATGACTAGAGAACCTCTGAAGCAGACATTTTGCATGGAATCTGAGCTAGATCCTCAACAATGGAGTAATTCTGGGTGGCCCTGGCATTTGGATTAATAGTCGTACGCTTAGCGGAACCTTTCAGTATTTGTGGTATAGTCTCGACCGGGGGTCACTCAATATGAAGGTCGGTATTTCCAGGAGCAGTTTTGTCCTTGGAAGTTTCTGCTTCACCATAATCACGTGACCGAGTGGCCACATGGACATTAGAACCCATCATGAAAACATTTGATGATTTTCCCCTTCCTAGCTGCCCCCTGTAGAGGTACTAAGATTTGAATTCATGTCAGCAAGTAGTTGTTGCCCTTGGGGGAAAGGGTTGGTTAAGATAGCTTGAGAGCTAGAACTCCCTTGCTACCCTAATAAGCACTGAGCATCTTGAATATTTGGGCAGAGATGAGTTAAATGGTCTCCACTAGATAACTTGCACAGAAACTTGACTTTCTTTCTAGACTCATTTCTACCACCACTAGCATTATTGCCGGATTTATTTGTGTCAGCCTTCCCATCTTGACTCTTTTTCTTACCTCGACCTTTCTTTTTCCCACTGGAATTTTGATTTCCTTTGGGGTTGGCAGATTGGATGGCATTAGCCGAACAGGGTTGGGAAGACGAAGGGTTAGACAATGTGACTTGGTTGTTAGGAGCAGTTTGTAAATACAACTACTACAATTGGCTCAACAGGTTCACCGCATTTGTGTCTACTGATCCAACGATACCATCTGCATGGGGACCTGGCTTTGACTTGGCTATATCAACCTTAGTCTCGGGAGCATCAGGCAAGATTTTTTGTAGAATCCCATACTAAGAATAAATCAATTCTAATTGTTGGGCCCTAAATATAGCTTGCTCCTCAGAATAAACTCCGGACAGGGAGACATCCTTAGAGATTTCAAGTTGTAAAGATTTCAAAAACCATTCGAGATGGTATTTCAGAGGGCTTTCAGCTTTAATGAGCCTCTTTCTTTGTCTCCATTCCTGAATGTGATCGAAAATGTGAGTTGCCATATCTTGGCACAAATTGGCTAGAAGTTCAGTTTCGGCATCATAACGGATGGGAAACTGGAAATTATTTAAGAAAATATTAGCTAAGTCAGCGAAATATGTAAAGCTACCCCCTCGCAACTCTATATACCACTTGGCTACATTACCAGTCAAGGTGCATTGAAAATGTCTCAACCTAATCAAGTCATCAATAAGGGAGTTTGATGAGCACCACAAAGGGAATGTGGTCACATGGTCGCCCGGGTCTTCACCGCCCTTCCCCTCGAACTTTGGAATTTCCAAAGGGAGTTTGTTGGGACTGAAGGCCAGGCTGGATTGTATTTGATTGGATCGTTTGTTAATTTTGTGAGATCTGGCATGTTCAATGTTGCCAGAAAAGGAAGCCTAGGAGGACCTTAGGGATTCCACCTATACTAGGCAGAGCTCTCGAAGTTCTGAAAAGATTGGCCTAGATTTTGGAAGGCACCAGGCTACCTGAAGTAACCAGCAGAACCATTTGAACCAAAAGGCGGACCTTGAGATCCAACAAAACTCAGAGTTTAACCAACTCCGGCCGAAAAACCTCCATAACCGGAGAAGTTCCCTCCTAAAGGATTATAAGGAGTCGATAACCCCTTATAAGGATTCCAAGTAGAAGCTAAGGGAGGAATACTTCGAAATGAACTAACTGTGGAGTACGGCCTATTCCCTTGTTGGCTGAAAAACGGATTCCTAGTTCCCATGCCACTAACTGTAGGGTTAGTCCAACCTTGAAAAGGATTGTTGCTTTGTCCTGTAGAAGAAAAAGGCATAGATCCTATCATCAGGTTGGAATGTGGAATATGACCACTTCCAAAAGGAAAACCCTAAAATGAAGCCGACCCACCCATCATGGATGTGGAGGCACTAAACAGAACTGACGGAATACCCTATGAATGAGTGCCAAATGGGAAAAATCCAGAACTAAAAGCATTGACTTGGGAATTTCCACTCATAGAAGGAATGTAAGTAGACCCAACTAAGGATGTGCTAGCAAAAGACCCAAATAAAGATGCAGAGGGGATGGAAATAGTTCCTCCCCCTTGTACTTATGTTGGAGTCTGAATAATTGTAGCACTTGTGGTAGAAACCATGCTTCAAGTAGTGGCCGTCGATGGTAAGTGTATAATATGACCTGGACTTGATGATCTATGCATTGGAGTCCCAACATATTGTAACACTTCTGGATAGTTGGATGGTAGGGGAGAATTTGGAGCCACTAATGACTCTGGGAGTTCTTCTACCTCTATATTATTTTCCGATTGAAAGAGAACTCGAGAAAGAACTGGAGTGTTCCTCTCTTGTTCTATGGATGTACCAGGCCTATTTTGAACACTAATGCCCTTGGGAGGAGGATCAATCCCCGATGCATCAGTTGCCATGGGATGAAATCCACTGGAAGTATTACCTCTATGCCTTCTAGGAGAAGGCTCTAAACTTGGTGGTGAAAGACCACGAAGTCTTCGAGACCTTCTAGGTGATCGGTCAGCCACTTTGAATTTTTTATTAAAATCTAATTAAAGACTCAAGAAAAAATGAAAGCTAGGCCAACTACGAGCACAGAGCACACACTAAGAAGTCCCTAAAAGATGTCAGTCAGTCAAACAACTTTCAAGTATTTCCACTTTGGGTGATGAGGACCGGACACCAAAATACGAGAAAGTGAAGTAAGGGGCCTTCCAAAGATAGTCTGGATAATGACAGCCCAATCCTACCAGCAACGGTAACATAGGAAGTTATGCTGACCTCCTAACAACAGCTTGCGCTGGTGCAAGCCCCCAAGCTTTGTAAGGGTGCCCTCCAGTAGTACCCTTGAAAGTGATACAACGTCGACCTCAGGTGCTACGGGATTCCCCTCGGCAGCCACCTATGCAGATCCCTAGGAGAAGCAACTAAGATTACCAACTCATGTCAGAAGCCAGGCGGAACAGTCTTGAGGTAAGATCTGACAAGTAGGAGAGGGGGTATCTCTCTTCCTTGTCTTCAAAAACCCTCGTGCTTAACTCCTAGATCCGGAGCTTTCCTGGTCTCCCTAACGCTATTGGATTTGCAGTCACTATTCGAACTCCTATGTTTGACAGTTTAAATGGCCTTGGAGAGTTTTCTCTCCGCTCACCTAATCCAAGGCCCTAAAATATCCTAAAACTTGTTGGTGTTTCTAACTTGACAACTATAAAAATGTTTTAGTGTATTTTAATTAGCACTTGTTTTTAAATGGGTTGTTCTTTAAGTCAAGGGATAAGCGGAAATGAAACTTGTGGTGTTTTGACACAAAAGAAATCAATAAAATCCAAACTATATGTAGATGTACTCATTTTGTTCTTCAATGAAAGAAATTTCTACTAGGTTCAAAGGAACTTTAAAGAAAGAAACAAATTTTTCTTTTCTTTTCTTTTACTCAAGCTTCACACCCACAAAAATTAACAAAACTATGGATGTCCTAAAAATATGCACAAATCTATCCTAATGCAATGAATACATGTTGATGCAAAACTTAAGACTACTCCAAATCAAGAAATGAAATTAACTTGTTTATCAATTTTAATTTGCCACTTAAGATGCTTAGATAGAATATAAGTTGCTAATGCTCATTTTCATCCAAACACTAAAAGTAAGTTTGAAGACAAGCAGAAATCCACTTTCATTCGGAAAAAGGAAACTAAATTCAAACAAGGCCAACGAAAGTAAAAACCAAGTTTTCAAGAAGTTTTCTTCAAAAGCAAAAACAAAAGTGACTTTTCAAAAGTTCTCTAAACAAGACTGAAACTTTATGATCGAAGAATAGGCAACAAAACACTTTGTAATTTGACAACGCAAAATGAGTGAAAACTCAACAAAAATCTGTTTCAGGATGCTCTTAACAATAAAAAAGCAGCAACAAGATATTGGCAATAAAGATCAAAAGATCAAAAAGACAACTTTCAAGATAGTGTGAATCAACAACTTTCGGAAAGTAAGCAAAGAAGATGGTCATAAATATGTAGTTTTGACACGCAAACAAAAAATCATCAAAACAAGATTTGACACAAAGATTGAGATCAATCTTTCTGCCCTGCAAGACCAGAGCAGCCAAGACTCCTACCAAGAAATCTTGAGTGTTTAAACAAAAAGGATGACGCTTGCAACAAAACAAAACAAGACCAAGACTTTCCACAATTGGAGACAGTTTGAAATCATATACTCACTGTAAAAATAAAGATTAACACAGAAAAGTAACTATTCAAGATTGATTCAGACTAGCAAATAGATCTTCAAAAACAGAAACATTTGAAAAACCTTGAAAATTTTAGGGTATACGCGGTTGTATTGATGTACAACTGCGTGTATACTCTATTTAACCTTAGGAAACCTACGTATATGCGGGTTGACTTAAGGAAACATGCATATATACACTTCTGTAAACTGAAAAGACAATGCATATAAAAGATCACAAGAAAAAACAAAAAACAGTCTGAAGAAACTGATCAAACTTACAATTCAAGTTCCTATAGGAACAGACTACACAGTGACAGCAAGTAAATAAAATGTTAAGCCTTGATTGGCTTGAAGAAACCCAAACTAGGAGCAACAATACTATTGTCCCCAGTGGAGTCGCCAATTCTGTTAAGGGATAAATTCCCCTAGGGTCTTGGGTTGATACCCTAGCAGATCAGAGGTTATCTACAAAGAAAAACACACATTCCACATAGCCATGATGCTAATATAAACAAAGTACATGAAGAGGGGTGCCCCTGGGGGTCCTTCGTTTGGGAAGATTGAGCTAGGGTCCAAACCCTCTTGCAGTTCCTTTTAGTCCTTCAACCTGCAAAATAATCAATTCTAGAAATTACAGTAGTATATTGACCACACATCATAAAGAAATCATCTTCATAGCATACTGAAAGGCAGTTAGTTATATAATTAAAACAACCATTCATATGTGAATCATAACATTGATATCATAAACATGAAGAAGATTTATATCAGGAACAAGACAAGTTTTTCTTTTATTATAGATAACTAAAGTACAGAAAGGAATGATTTCACCTGAGTCTTTCTTTCACAGGCTCCAAGCAGAACCGTCCTCCAGATTCATCCAGTCTCAAGCCTTCAACAAACTCCTTCCATGAATTACTCCAAGATATCTCAAGTAGTAGAAAGACATCATAACACAAGGAAACAAGGGTTTCCTGTAATGGGGGAAGTGCTGGAAGCACAAGGATCTTCAGACCTGGTCAGGGATAATCTTAGCAGAGTGATATTTCTCTATCTATTCTCCTCCTTTAGGCCTTCCCCTTGAAGCTTTTTATACTTCTCCCAAAGTAGTTTTTTAGTTGGGAATTCGTTGGGAACAGTTGGGCCACGGGCACTAATAGGTAATCAACATGTAAGACCTGTGATCTTCACCTGAAATTAAGGAGATTTAATTTTTTAAGTGTTTCAAGACATATACGTGGGTTGGGTATACACATACCCGCGTACACACGCATTTAGCGTGGAGCAATGTCGCGTATAGGGAGTAAAACACTGTTTTTTAAATATTGGGACCAGGTCTGGAAGGAGGGTTTGCCCTAGGCCATGAGTGCAGCATCACAAACATCAAGAGTGAGATTTGGAGCTATAACAAAGGGGGGATAGGCTCTAATACCTCCTTCCTTCTCCTATTGTGTCATATTTGTACATCCTTCAATCCTATCCCAAGTTGTTCTTAATGGGGGATGTTAGGATATTCTGACAAATAAGAAATAGTTAAGTATAACTGGGTCTAGTATAGAACTAGGTAAAGTGTGTTTATTTACTATGTACTTTTGTAACTTATAATCCGACAGTTATGATATGTTCTAGACATGAAGTGATCCAGCGGTTCATTCTCTCCTCAGTATTACTGACACTCAATCTATGGCTTAACACCTAATTGGTCCATGATCTCTATTTAAAGAGCATGGAGGGTCATTTGTAAGGTGAGCATTCATGAGAGAAGCTTATGTAAATTTTCTTTCTTTTATTAATAAATTTCCTGAAGTGGTCGCATTGGCTCAGGCCATGGATTGTTTCCCTCTTTAAGGGTTTTAACCACATCAAAAATACTGGTGTATTGATATGTGATTTGTTTGTGAGCGATGTCCTTTGGGGTTCTATCTGAGGAACTTAACCTATAAATTCCTAAATTGGTTTATAATTGTTGTTTGACATTGATATTTATGAACCTGATGGTTGTGGTTACCATTGGATTGATCTTGCTTGGTTTGAGTCTTGTTTGACATTGTGAATCTCCTTGATGTGGTGTACAATTAGTGTGGTTTAATTGGATCACTACTATTTAGTTTATGAATATTATTGATGTTATGAGCTTTACTATTATGGTTTATGTGGTTATCGTTTGATTCTTATAATTGTTATTATTATTATTTGATATTATATTACTCGTTGATGTTGTGGGTGTGTCTTGGAATAGTTCTTGTGCTTAATTTACAAGTGTTTTGGAATGTTGTGGTTAGTATTATGTGGTGGTTATTGTTTGGTTTTTATAAGTGTTATTATTATTATTTGATATTATATTACTCATGGATGTTGGGGGTTTGTATTTCAATAATTGTTGTGTTTAGTGTTGTGCTTTGGAATGTTTTTCTTAATATTATGTGGAGGGGTAGGCATGCCATTAAACATGATGGTTTGTATGTACTTTTATCATATATTTCATAGTATTTCATTAACAATTTACGGTATGGGTTTTAGCTGTTTGATATGAGTATTATCATGGATTATTTGGTCTTTGAAATTGAAAATAGAATATTCTTTTTATGCTCATTAGCATTGCCTATGTATTATGTGGGATCTAATAGGCATTTTCATTGTCAATTTTCCTTTCCCATTAGGGTTTCTTGATGCCATGTGTGACTGTAAGGTACTTGTTTGAAGGTTTCATTAGGGTATTGTATGTATTCATTATTGGTGGATGTTTTTTCATGTTTATCACTTTGATTGTCAATGTTTTACTTCTAGTTGTAATTTTTTGGAATAGTGAGGTTATTGGTGGATGGATATAGTGGATTGTGGTTTATCATATTATTAATTTACCTATCATTGTTGTTTCCATTCATCAGTGTTGCCCCTCTAGGAAAAATCTTGTGGTTTCTTTCAATTGGAGGGTGAGTGCATGACTAGTGACCATTTAATAGGTTTTTGCTTCTATACATTGGAATGGTAGGTGAGGTGGCTTTATGTGGTTATTATTGATTCATTATTTTTTTTACTTAAGTTGATAAAGATTTGTGGCTCTTCCTTATTATTTTTGTTTTCCCTTTTTGGGTAGGTGTTGTCCCTTTCCTGAGTATCTACAACAGTCTCTAGTATTTTTTCTTTTCAATGCGGAAAATACATGATTACATTTATTTTCCTTATTTATTGAACTTTTTTAAAGATTTGGAAAATATGTAATGGTGGATTTTATTTGTTATTATTCCCTCCTAGATTCACCACTGCCTTACTTATCAATATTTCCCTTTTGATTGTTCCAGTGTGTCTTATTGGTTAAATTCAATCGTGTCACTTTCAAAATTTCTGCTAGTGTTGGCTTTAATCTTTTGTGTTAAGGGTGTTGTGTTCTTTTAAGTTGCACAAAATTATATCCTCTTATCCATTGCATTCCTCCATTTACATTCTATGAATTACCATTGATTGTGGTAGTATTGATCTATGGTTGGGGTATTATAATTATTGAGTCACTCATGTTGCAATTTCTTTCCTTTTGTGGTAATATATTTAACTATTATGGTTATTATATTTGGATAGGAAGGAAAAAACTAGCATAAGTTGATGTTGTTTTCTTGCAGGGCTAATCACTTATTTTGGGGTGGATTTGGTGATTGTTACATTTATTGTTTTGTGATTTTGCATTGGTTAATCAAATCTATGTAATTGTATTTTCTCTCTGTGGGATACATTGTGGTGTATCAATGTGTGCCCATTGATTTAGTTTATTTAGATATATGTTCATGGATTTAATTTGATTATTGCTTTGAAAAACTTAAGAAACACTCAAACTGTGCATATTACACAACTCAAATTTGCAATTCCAACAAATCCTTGTAAAATTTTGGGTAAAATTTGTTGGAAAATATGATCTAAAAATCACTATAACATAAAACATTTAGACCATTTGAATTTATATATATTAAATTATTAATTAATTCATGTTTTAGTTATCCAATTTCAAATTGTATGCATATATAAATTTACATACAAAAATGTAAGTTCAAAATAAATCTATATAAAACCATATTGAAATGTAAATTGGAAGAAGACATTATAAATCTTATTAATCATAAGCATGGTGAAGAATCATAAATTTTAGCTAATGTTAATAGGATTAAAAACATTAGTTTTATCCACATGGTGAGTGTTAATTAATAGTTATGAGCACAATCATTGAAAAAATGATCCATTAGAAGAAGTGGGGATTGAGAATCCTTTGAGCGAGCATTTGTATATAGCTCATGGAAATGTGGACATGAATGAATGCTTAATGGAATGAGTGTTTGTGTGGTGGCTATATCAAATGTCCATCCCACAACTCATCGAGGGGGATTTAATGGAATTGTCTTCATGGCAAGAAAAAGGGAGGCTATTTGGATGAGACATCCTTCAAGACCAATTGGTAAGGAAGGTAGCCTTGAAATGGAATTATTCTACTTAATTTATCTAATTCTTATGGATTTTATGTTTCTAGTGGCTTTTATGTGAATAGTAATTGGACCTCTTCTTGGCTACAAATGACTCTTCTAGTGTTGTGATTTAGTGGCTCAGTGTATGGGTTGGTGATTATGTTGTTATTCTAAACTTGGTTGCAAATCTGATTGCAAAAATCTATATTGCGAAAGGAGTATCCATTTTAGGCTTGATGACAAAATATATTCCTTGGTCTCTTGAATTAATTCATGAAGCTTGGGTTGACTTTGGTTTTTCTTGTCAAAGTCTTGTCTAGATAGTTAGAGTTTCAAACACTTTTCTCACCTAAATCCTAATGAATGTAGTATTATTCAACACATATACATGAACATGTACTTTTTCTCTATTTCTAGTGTTAATTAAGGTATAAATTAACGATGCAATATTTAAGATTAATGTTCTATACATCAACTAGCTATTTTTTAAGTTCTAGATTGTTAAGTGAATTTGTCTTACTATCATCAAAAAATTTACCTTGAGCATACCGAGATTTATGTGCCATTTTGAGAGATACTGGAATGGAGTATCGAACTATTAATGCATTTCCCAATGATCATATTATATATTATGGAAAATATGCATAAAAAAATGCCTACAATGTCTAATTAGTAGATATTGAACCGAGCAGGTGTAGAGCCTCTAACTTACACCTCCTCATCCACTATTACCTACTGTTTTTCATCACTTACCTCTCTCTTTTGCCTCATTTTCAATGTAAAACCACCCAGATCATTACATTAGATGTCATTAAGCATGATCAAGTGAGCTTTGCTAATGTGTGACTGTTTTGTTTAGATTTTGACATATTTACAGGCATTCTGCAGCCATCTGCCGATTCCGCAGCCATCTGCTGATTCCGCAACCATCTGGTGATTCTGCAGCCTTTTTGTTAATCTCAAGGTTCCACGTGTCATTTTGCCAAATGAGCCACATGGGCACTTAGGAATCAAGGTGCTCGAGGTTCCTGTGCTATTTGTTCAGCCATCCACGTCATCTGTACCTCTGGTCAACAAGGGTCAAGTTATGGTCAACAAAGGCAGCTTAACGGTGATACGTAAGCTGTTGGATCACGTCAGTTCAAATGGTGACTTGTCCGTGTTACGCGGGTTGTGGGGACATAATCCAACTCTGGATTCAATGCCCATAACAACCAGAACCTCCAGCTCATCCACACAGGCTTATGACATGTTATTGAACCTTAATTACGCATGACAGTTAGTTTATTTTTCAGTTTTAGCTGTACGCATTAGGATATCTTTCAGATGCCTATAAAAACTTGCGTCTGTGTACGCTTATGTTACTTTTTAGTTGTTGTGTTTTATGAACTTGTTATAATTTGAGTGCATTCCCAGACTCTGTTTTAATAGTGCTGTTCTAGCACTCTTGACTGTAATTTTCTGCACATGGAGTAATAGAAGCAGTGTTGTTCTGAAGTTTTCAATACCTTGAGTCTTCTTTGGGTTATATGAATGGAGGGCCCCTGTTCATGTTAGCCTTGTATAGTATTTTATGTTCAACATTTCCTT
>APFE030833648.1:0-14165 GCA_000404065.3 Pinus taeda
TATGTTAATGAAACAATAAAAAAAGAATTTGGTGTAAATAAAAGTACTGAACCATGGTTAATTCATTTTTAGAACTATCTTTTATTTTAATTCTTGATATATCGCTCCATAATTATCATATGATGGTTCAAGTCTTCTTCATATACATAATTGCTACATCATTTGGGATTTTGAATCAATTTCAATGTTTGGGGATGATATAAATTTAAAATGGAAAAACAAAGAAAACAATCATTGCTACAATTGATAAAAAAACATATCTTCATTCTCTTTTCTAATAGAATTGGTTTATTTAAGATTTGTTGAACATTAAATATTGTTTTCTTTTAGTTGACTACTTGCTTTAGTTTAGATTTAATACATAATGGTTTTGGGTTAATGAAATTTCAGTTAATTCAACTTCTTCTACTTTTAATTCTAATTAAAGGAACAAGTTATCTTTTATTGGAGAAGATGGTATCTCTTAAATAAAATTAAATGAAATTATTCAATGGTAAGTTTCATATGCCCAAATTCATTGATTTTCTTACTTTTGGTTTCATTTTTGTTTTTAATCTTTGTTGATCTTAAACTATGTTTTTGCAGCTTTCCATAAACTTTTCACACCTCTACCAAATCAGTTTTAGAGCTCATTCTCCTTTAATCGATTTTCTATCAAGTTTTTAGGAGAAGAAGAAATGGTCCTCATCAAATAAGCTAAACTAGGGAGTTTTTGGATCGTTAGCCTGTTTCTTGAGCATTATTTTATCATAAAATGGTTAAGGTGCTTTTCTGGAGGTTTTGCTTTGAAACAAAAAAATTTGCAGCAACCAAAGATTTCTCATTTAGCTTATTATCACCTAACACTACTATTTACCCTTTCCATTTTGAGAGCCTTGTTTCTTATACCTTTGCAAGATAAAAATTTTAAAATCTCAACATAAAAGTAAATGTACACATGCTTATCTTATTTTACTCTTTTGTTGAGACATTTGTATAGTTAAAACTTGTTGGACTCACACATGCTGAGGAAGCATGTGTATAGTTAAAACTTGTGAGTAGGTCAAAGCTTAGATGCAATAGTGTGGGCTAACAAGTATTGATGCAACTAGATTGAGAGGGCATTGAGGCTTCTTGATGATTCTCTAATGAAGTTAAGAAGATCATGATAAAATATGCATTCATGACCTATATCTATTATGTTCATCATATCTTTAATGAAATGTTTATGATGTGACTGACATGTTTTGAGAAAGATCTAGCACTAGTATTGATTGTTTCGACTTGTTATCATCTTAGAATTCATTCTATAAGGTTTTGGGTTATTTTGGCAATGGATTGTAGACTAGCCCTGAAAACGTGACATAGATATCGTAACCCCACCCTCTGAACTGGATAATTTCAGTCATAAGAGCTCCAAGATGTCCATTGACCCAATCACGCTTACAAGAGGTGATCTTTTTGAAATTGGTGAAACGGTTCACAATGTCACTAAGGACGCGCTCCAAGAAGTGATGGTGGAGTAGAAAATTGTGTTGGGAGTGCTACGAACACAACTATAGGGACTGCAGTTGCAACCCCCTCAAACAGGAACGATGGTCCAATATCTCACACCAGGTATATCAGAGACGAAACATATGTTGCACGCCCGTGTGACCAACACTTTTGTGTTCCACGAGGGCACGTTAGTGGCAACAAATGAAGTTGACCAAGCTACAATGGGTAGGATTAAGGGGTTGAGCTTAAACTTGGCTTCCCTTCCACGAGAAACCCTGTACAATTATAGGATGGGGTCATAGCCAAGCTCCATGCTAGAGAAGGTTGTGCGCTATAGCTATTGAGCGAACAAAATATCAATATGGAACAGCTCAGTCGGTAGCGTGATGAATTCGTTGCGCAGACTCAAGGATTGGCACAAGCGGTGGACGATGCTTATAGAATTGTCCCGAAATTGGTTGTCCTGACAGATCTACTAGTCGGAGTGTGAATTCACAAATTGGCCAGTGGATTCCATGAGGCAAAGGAGGAAGTAACGAGGATACAGCTGGACCTCAACCTTCAGATTTCTGAAATGTGATTAAAGGGTTAGTCATCCATGCCCCCGGAAGTTAAGGAACAATGGACTGGGGCTATCCAAAAGGGGCTGGAGGAAATAGGATAGGTAGTGCAAAGTTGTATTGCTATAATGGAAAAATCCTTCATGATCATCACTTCCTTATAGAAGGACCCCACCATACAGTGCCTGGAAACAAAGGCGTGGGGCCATGGAATATCCACAGGGAAGGGGGTTGAGGACATCGACTTGGACGAAGAGCATGCAGATCCAAAAACTACCTCACAATAGTTAAAATGGACGCGCGTCCCTGAGAAACCGATCCCCATAAAGAAGATGAAGGCATCCAAGACGTCCATTGACCCAATCACGCTTACAAGAGGTGATCTTTTTGAAATTGGCGAAACGGTTCACGATGTCACTAAGGATGCGATCCAAGAAGTTATGGTGGAGTAGAACACTGTGTTGGGAGTGCTACAAACACGACTACAGGGACTACAGGTGCAACCCTCTCAAACAGGAACGATGGCCCAATATGTCACAGCAGGTACATCAGAGACGGAACATATGTTGCACGCCTGCGTGACCAACACTTTCGTGTTCCCCGAGGGCACGTTAGTGGCAGCAAACAAAGTTGACCAAGCTATGGTAGGCAGGATTAAGGGGTTGAGCTTAAACTTGGCTGCTCTTCCATGAGAAACCCTGTACAGTTACAGGATAAAGTCATAGCCAAGCTCCGCGCCATAGAAGGCTCTGCGCTACAGGTATTGAGTGAACAAAATATCAATATGGAACAGCTCAACCGGCAATGTGATGAACTCATTGCGCAAACTCAAAGATTGGCACAAGCGGTGGACGATGCTTATATAACTATCCCGGAATTGGCTGTCCTGACAGATATACCAGTCGGAGTGTGAATTCACAAATTAGCCAGTGGATTCCACAAGGAAAAGGAGAAAGCAACGAGGATACAATTGGACCTCAACCTTCAGATTTCTGAACTACAATTAAAGGGGCAGTCATCCACGCCCCCGGAAGTTCAGGAACAATGCACTGGCGCTATCCAAAAGGGGCTGGAGGAAATAGGATAGGTAGTGCAGAGCTGTACTACTATATTGGAAGAATCCTTCACGGTCCCCACTTCCTTATAGGAGGACCCCACCATATAGCACCTGGAAACAAAGGTGCGGGAGCTTCAAGTGCAGTATGACAATGTGCGCGGAATGGCACAGACAGTTGTCCTAACCCAGTGGTTGGTGAAGCTACAGTAGGTGAAGGCGTTGAAGGAATAGGTGGATGCCGCACGAGAGAAAGAGGCAATACTTAAAGCATGCGTCCAGCCTTGGATTGATGAGGCCTTCCTTATCACTACCGATATCGAAGGAAAGCTCACATAGATGAAGGTGATGCATGACTTAAGATAGGGATTTGCGCCTGACGGTGAGCATTCAGTCGAAAGAGTAGAGCAAATCCAACAGACAGAAGAACAGTGCACTGCAGACCTTCGTGCAGCACAGGCATAGTTGCAGGGGCTCTGTGCCAAGATCACCGCACTAGCCGATTGACTCAAGATGAGTCACGATGATTTTTTTGGGGGCCTGTTGGGCATGGGATCCCCCGCAGCATGTTTTTGGGGCTCGAAGCTCAAGTTTTGGTCAATTATGTTGTAAGGCTCTGCGAATTGAGGGCACGGAGCATGAAGTCTAGGATGATTCATAGGGTTGTCTACCCTAAAATATTGTAATTTAATGTAAAGTTGTGTCGGGATACCCATGGTCTATGGACCATGGGATTGTATAAATAGAGCGAGGCTCTAAGTGTAAAGAGAGGAAGGAAAAATGATAGAATAGCGAATGCATCGTTCGGGGTTAGAGTTGGATTTGAAGTGTACTGCAAGGAGGCCCAAGAGTAGGGTAAGACCTTCCACTAAGCATGGTTTCTCTTATCCATCTTGCTAGTGGTAGGTGAACTACCGGCAGATATCCAGTTCCTGCCTATTGAATAGGACCTTCCTGAGCCCGCGAAGTATGCTTTGCTTTGGGCCACGAAGGAAACCAAGCGGATTCATGTGATCAAGTTTTTTTGGGTGCTGATGGAGGCGAGCATCTGGATGTGGATCAATAGAAGGCCAAAATTGTCTCCCACAATGTATGCCACTCTACAGATCTTTGCAGAGTTTAATGCAGACATGCACAAAATTCATGTCCGAGCACGGAAGGATCCAGCAAAGGAATGGACAAAGCTTCCATTTATTTCTATTGATGACACCATCTTCACAACATTGGAAACATGGCCTCCGGAGTGGCGCGCTCCAAACTTGGCAGGAATGGAGAAGGTTGTAGCCCAACAAGGAAGAAGGACACCAAGCTGCACATCACACAGCTGGCCGAAAAGAGGTGCTAGGAACAAGAAGTAGCTGCACAACAGAAGACGACCGATGCAGCAACAACGACATAGATGACAGGAACAACAACAACGCCAATAAAAGAGGCTGAAAGGGGCCATGGAATGTCCATAGGGAAGGGGGCTGAGGACATTGACCTGGATGAAGAGCACGCAGATCTAGAAACTACCTCGCAATAGTTAAAATGGTCGCGCGTCCCTGAGAAACCGGTCCCCATAAAGAAGACAAAGGCATCCAAGACGTCCATTGACCCAATCACGCTTACAGGAGGTGATCTTTTTGAAATTGGAGAAACAATTCATGATGTCACTAAGGACGCGCTCCAAGAAGTGATGGTGGAGTAGAACACTATGTTGGGAGTGTTACGAATGTAGCTACAGGGACTACAGGTGAAACCCCCTCAAATAGGAATGATGGCCCAATATGTCACAGCAGGTACAACAGAGAAGGAACATATGCTGCGCACCCACGTGACCAACACTTTCATGTTTCCCAAGGGCACGTTAGTGGCAGCAAATGAAGTTGACCAAGCTACAGTGGGCAGGATTAAGGGGTTGAGCTTAAACTTGGCTGCCCTTCCACGAGAAACCCTGTACAGTTATAGGATGGGGTCATAGCCAAGCTCCGCGCCAGAGAAGGTTGTGCGCTATAGGTATTGAGCGAACAAAAGATCAATATGGAACAGCTCAGCCGGCATCGTGATGAACTCATTGCACAGACTCAAGGATTGGCACAAGCGATGGACGATGCTTATAGAACTGTCCTGGAATTGACTGTTCTGACAGATCTACCAGTTGGAGTGCGAATTTACAAATTGGCCAGTGGATTCCACGAGGCAAATGAGGAAGCAACGAGGATACAGCTGGACCTCAACCTTAAGATTTCTGAATTGCGATTAAAGGGGCAGTCATCCACGCCCCTAGAAGTTCAGGAACAACGCACTGGTGCTATTCAGAAGGGGATGGAGGAAATAGGATAGGTAGTGCAGAGCTGTACTACTATGTTCGAAGAATCCTTCACGGTCCTCACTTCCTTATAGGAGGACCCCACCATACAGCGCCTGGAAATAAAGGCGCGGGAGCTTCAAGTGTAGTATGACAATGTGCGTGGAATGGTGCAGACAGTTGTCCTAACCCAACGGTTGGTGAAGCTACAGTAGGTGAAGGCATTGAAGGAACAGGTGGATGTTGCATGACAGAAAGAGGCAATACTTAAAGCATGCGTCCAACCTTGGATTGATGAGGCCTTCCTCATCACTACTGATATCGAAGGAAAGCTCACATAGATGAAGGTGATGCATGACTTAAGACAGGGATTTTCCCCTGATGGCGAGCATTCAGTCGAAAGAGTAGAGCAAATCCAATAGACGGAAGAACAGTGCATTGCGAACCTTCGCGTAGCACAAGCATAGTTGGAGGGGCTCCATGCAAAGATCATCACACCAGCAGATTGACTCAGGATGAGTCATGATGATTTTTTTGGGGGCCCGTTGGGCATGGGATCTAGGGCACAAAAATGTATATGCTCCAGCAGAAACTTAAACATATCAAATCCTGCCCTAAAGCTTGGAACAAAGAGGAATTTGGAGATATCTTCAAGGCCAAAAGAGAAACTGAGCAGAAGCTCCAGGAGATCAACCAAATCAACATCAATGATGGCTTCACCGAAGGGCAGCAGAAAATAACTGACACTCTGTAGGAAAAATGAGAGGATTGATGCTTACAAGAAGAAATTTTCTCGAGGCATAAATCAAGGATACAATGGATTAAAGAGGGAGAAAGAAACACAAAATTCTTCCACAAATCCACCATGGCTCACAAGGCACACAACAAAATCACAAAGATCAAATATTCTCAAGGTATTGAGTTTGTTTCTCACAATGATATGGAATTGATCCTTGTACAACACTTATGCAATATTGCAAAGGAGCCACTGGAGGACAGATCTAGGTTCATTTACCATTTCACTCAGTTTACCCTTCAGCTGGTTACTAGAGAGGACAACCACAATCTCAATAGGCCAGTTTCGGAAGACGAGGTCAGTGAAGTGATTAATGAAATGCAGAAATGGAAAAACACCAGGCTCAGATGGATTCAATGTAGACTTCTTCAAATCCCACTGGGAAACTATTAAACATGATATCCTCGAGGTTGTGGAAGACTCAAGAAGATCCAAAAAGGTACTGAAGGCCCTGAATGCATCCTTCATAGCTCTGATTCCAAATCAAGAAAAGGCCATGACTCTGGATGGTTTCGGCCCATAGCCTTACGTAATGTGGTGTATAAAATTATCTCCAAAGTAATAGCCAATTGACTCAAACCACTTCTACCCTCTCCCATCTCGGAGGAGCAAACTGGCTATGTAGAGGGAAGAAAAATCCTCAACAATATCATCCAAGCTCATGAGGTGGTACACTCTTTCAAAAGCAACAAGCAAGTTGGTATGATCATTCAGTTGGACCTAGTGAAAGCCTATGACAAATTGAGTTGGGCTTACACAAGAGCAATTCTAAAAGCCTATAGTTTTGACCAGAATTGGATAAGATGGGTCCTGGACTTAGTTACCTCAACCCGTTTTTCCATATTGCTTGACCTTCATGCCCTCTAGAGGACTCAGACAAGGAGATCCAATATCACCATTCCTCTTCATCCTTTTGATGGAAGGGCTATCTAGAGCATTTAAGATGGCGAATGCTGAAGGATGAATTCAAGGTATCAAACTTACCGCAGATGGAGAGGCAAACACCCATCAATAATTTGTGGATGATACAATGCTACAGGGCATACCCACAGTCAGGGAAGCCAGAGCAATCAAAAACATCTTAAATGACTTTGCTATGGTAGCAGGCAAAGAGGTAAGCCTAAACAAGTCCAAAGTTTTTTTATTTAACACTAATGTTGCTATTCATAGAAACATTACCAGAATTCTTGGATTTCAAAGAGAACAACTACCTTCCAAATATCTTGGCATTCCTCTTACTGACAAAACTCTAAGCAAGAAAGTGTGGGAGCTAATTTTAAATAAACTTCAGGACAAGGTGAGAAAATGGACATGCAAATCACTGAATTTGGCAGAACGCCTCGTGCTCACACAGGTGGTCTTACAGGCCATTCCCATTTTTATGTTTTCAGCTCTTCCTGTTCCTCAAGGTATTAAGCAGCAGATAAGAAGCATAGAAATGGAATTTCTATGGGGTAGAGGGGAAGAGAAAAAGAAGTGGGCTTTAGTAGCCTGGGAAAAGCTTTGCAAGCCCACGGGCCATGGTGTATTGGGGCTTCACGATCCTGAGACCTTCAGAAGAGTTTCAGGAGCCAAGCTTTGGTGGATATGGATTAAGGAACAGAATCCCCCCCGGGATAAGATTTGGAAGCAAAAATATGCCAAGAACTGGCAGGAGAAGGATCATATTAGAATGTCAGGGCAAATCAAGGGCTCCCATATTTGGAACCTTGCTTGGGATAATAAAAACATTGTTCAACAACATTGTTTTTGGGAAATTCGAGCAGGGGACCTTGCTCGATTTTGGGAGGATAATTAGCAACAGGAACCCAACCTGTATAGGGAGGAATTTGCAGCTCTCAAAAGTGACACAGACAACAAAGGTGTGGTTTTGGTAAAAGACTTCTGAGGTCAGGGGGGAAATAATGGAAAATGGAGGAAGTGGAAGGAGCTAGGATACAGTGATGAAAGCTCGCTGAAGACAAAGGTAGGAGCTCTTACTTAGGAGCTAGAGCATAGAAGGATTCTAGTTTCTTCCTCAATGGATCAATTGATATGGGGATAAAACACCGAAGGAAACGTTAACCACAAAGAGGCCAAATAGGAAGTCACAGGATTCAACTTTATGAAACTTGATCAGGTCTGGAACAAACTTTGGCAAAGTCTACATTGGATGAAAATAAAGTTATTCATCTGGCTAGTGTATCAAAGGAAGATCTTAACTTTGGAGAATCTTCTTAAGAAAGGGTTCATTTGTCCTTCCAAGTGTTACCTATGTGGCACTCAAGAGGAGACGATTGAACACCTTCTCAACCTTTTTCCTTTCACTTCAAAGGTGTGGGACTGGGTGGCCTCTATTTTTAGTCAAACTGATAGGGATCGTATTAGCATATCCAACACTCTAAAGAACTGGAGGAAGAACTTCTCAGGGAATGACATAGTTAATAAAGCCTGGATTCTGGTTCCCTGTTTTGTCATATGGAATGTGTGGAAGGAACGCAACAGTCGAATCTTCAAAAACAAAGTAAACAAGCCCCAACACATAATTGAGCAAATTCTAAGGCAGCTCAAAGACACAATAAGAATCTTGCTAAGGACCCTTCCTAAAGATCTTCCTTTGCCTCAAGAGGAGAGAATTATATTTCACTTGGGTCTTCAGTCTATCAGTCCTCTGGGAATAATAAAGGTAATGAGCCTTATAAACAAGGGTGTTAACATTTAGAGGCCCCCTCCTCATGGTTTCTTAAAGGTTAATATTGATGGAGTAGCTAAGGGCAACCCAAGATTAGGGGGCTTTGGGGGTGCCATAAGAAACAATAAGGGACAATTACAGAAAATCTTCCATGGCCAGTTGGGGAAGGAAACTAACAACATGGCTGAGCTCATGGCATTAGAGCAATGCTTGGAAATCCTTGTGAATTCAAGTTCACACAATGTTATAATTGAAGTGGATTCGTAATTAATTATTAGAGCAGCTAAGAAAATTAGCAATGAAACCTCTCTAGATAAAGTGTCGAAGCACTGAAAGCTTTTGTAGTTTTTTTACCACATCTATTCTCACCTACGAACCCTCAAAACTGTCAGATTTTCTCATGTGAAAAGGAAGGTTAATATGTTAGCGGATCGTTTGGCGGATGAAGGAGTCACAAATAGGGACAGGGATTCTAGGGATGCTTGGGATTTGCTTCCCATAGGTAAATTGCGGGAGGACTGTCTCTGTCAGGCAACCCAGGATATGGAACTATGGATTAATAGGATGGATCAAAGGGACTCAGAAGACCGGCAGGAGGATGGAGAACTCCACACAGTCTAACCCACCTTGGTTCGGTTATCTTCCAAACTATGATTTCCTTACGATTGAATGATGAAAGGATTGACTAGGATAGATCCACAGGATGAGGTGGCCTTCCTCATCTGGATTAGGTGGTCATTGATAGCGAATCCAGGTGGATGGGATTGGATCAAGAACTTCTTGTGGGACAAAATTGATGGACATTACATGGCAAAAGGGTGTTTGTTTTTCTGTGAGTCAACGATTCCATTACCACAAGTGGTATATCGAGCGGGGTCAGAATGGTTTCTGGTTTTTCTGTGTTTGGCTCCGATTCCACTCTTCGCATGACACGTTACGTTGCGAGGAGAGAGAAAACTGCCCTCATCAGGTGGTTAACTCTTGTTCTTCTTGTCCTTTTGATATTCACGAAGACCATTGGATCTTAGTCAGTTGATCAATAGTGACGATTTGTTTGTGCTAGTTGGTCGAATCCGAAATAAGTTTAGAGTGTCATGCTTTTATTTCCCATGAGTCTGTTGAGTTTTTTTAAGATTGGCTTGTGGTGGGACCCCTTGTGGATCCACAACGAGTATTCTTTGGCCTTTTTGTGACCTCCAATTCATTGTACCTGCCCTCATTTGATGCACGACAACACTATTAGATAACCTTGTGCCTTTTTTGTTTTATGGTTCTCCTAGACTTTCTATTTAGGATGCTCTTAGTTTTGGGTGATTAGTTTGGTTCGGCATGCCTGGCTGATTGATGAACTCTCATAGAGCGAGTGCAGCTTCTTTTAAAATATCTATTTTTGGCTAAGTTTAATAGATGGTCCTACTCTTACTTGATCAAAAAATATTGAACAACAAAATAAAAAAAACCATGAAAGTGTTGTTCAATTGATTGAACAATAATCGTTCAATCAAGTGAACAAAATAAAAATAAAAATGCAAAGTATTGTTCAATGATTGAACAACAGTCATTCAATCAATTGAACAACAAAATTGTAAAAACACAAAAAGTGTTGTTCAATTGATTGAAAAACAATCGTTCAATCGATTGAACAATAATCATTCAATCGATTAAACAATAAAATCGAAAAGAAATGCAAAAAGTGTAGTTAAATTGATTGAACAGTAATCATTCAATCAACTGAATAACAAAATCTAAAAAAATGCAAAAAGTGTTGTTCAATTGATTGAACAACAATCGTTCAATCGATTGAACAACAAAATTGTAAAAATGCAAAAAATGTTGTTCAATTGATTGAACAACAATCGTTCAATCAATTGAATAGCAAAACAAAAAAAGTGATGTTCAATTGATTGAATAACAATTGTTCAAACGATTGAACAACAAAAGACCAAAAGTGTTGTTCAATTGATTGAAGAGCAATCGTGCAAACGTTCGAATAACAAACACGCAAAAAGTGTTGTTAAATTGATTGAACAGTAATCGTTTAATAAATTAAACAACAAACACACAAAAATATTATTCAATTGATTGAACAAAAAACACACAAAAAGCATTGTTCAATTGATTGAACAACAGTGATTCAATCGACTGAATATCAAAACAAACACGAAGACAAATAAGTGATGTTCAATTGATTGAACAACAATCATTCAATCGAGTGAACAACGAAACACATAAGGTGTTGTTCGATTGATTGAACAACAATCGTTCAATCAATTGACAATAATTGTTCAACCGATTGACAACAAAATGGACAAAGTGTTGTTCATTTGATTGTACAACAATCGTTCAATCGATTGAAAAACAACACACGCACAAAAATAAGTAGTGTTCAATTGATTGAATAGCAATTGTTCAATCAATTGAACAACAACACGCACACAAAAATAAGTGTTATTCAATTAATTGAACAAAAATCATTCAATCGATTGAACAATACTTACTAAACATACCCAAAGACAAATCAGATTTGTTAGTTCTACCGAATAGCAGTTGTTCATTTTCCAACAAAACAGAAACTACAACTTTGAAGGAAGCAAAACCTGAAGCACAAAAGCATAAGAGAAATCAGAAAAGAAACAACACTTTATTTAAAAATAGTAAATTAATTAATTAATTAAGTTACAACAACTATGATGTTGTTTCCTAAGGGAATATCAATTTGTCAATGAAAAAAATGATCTCTTGGAAAATTGTTTTGGCAGCAGTAACATGAATCTTCAAACGGAAATCAATTCTCCATTTCTTATATTATGAATCCGTTAGGTAATAAATTGGATGAAATTATCTTGTTTCATTAACATTTCTTTCAAGAACCACTCGTTCATAAATTGACTTATTTTATTCTCCTGGAACCTGCAAAAAAACGAGTGTTTACTTGCAATAAAACATGAAATCGTGGAATAAGATAAGTGATGTGGCTCTCATAATCCAACGCATATGAAAAAAATAACTAGTTACTCTGTAAAACAAATCCACAGAAAGATAAAGAAAGAAAAATTTATTTGTCACCTGCGGGTGAGTAGTGGTCGACCATACTAACCAACAATGTTTTAATCATAACTCCTTTTCTTTTCATCTCATTTGAGTGATTCCAAAGCCAAATGTGAGCTACTTCAAAGTTATATCACAAATAGAAACAGTTTTTGAAAATTTCATGAAATGATATGTCAAATTTACTTAGAACGACCCACATAACAGAGTCATTTCCGATTTCCCAGCTTAGACCAACACTGGATATGTTAAACACATTTTTTTCATTTGATGACGGATTCAAATGATTCAAATTGGAGATTAAATTATATTCATGTATATGTCTCCAATAGAAACAGGTTTTTAATACAAGAAGAATTGATGGGTCAAATATGCAAGTGAACAGCTGGAAAAATAGAGTTTTAAAAGTGTAGATTTATGATAGACAGTCAGTATTTTAGTCATAACTCTCTCATAAAATATCAAAATTAAGTGATTCAAATTGACGTATAAACTATATTCATAGGGGAATATACCATAGAAATAGATTTTAAAAATATAGTCATTTAGGCCTCCAAAAATAGATTGTCCCAACTTTGTTCTTGAGCTGCTTACAAGACACCCTGTCAATGTTTTGGTTATAGATTCTACGTTTCAAATCCTAATGGAGTGATTCAAGTTGGTTTGGAAAGTAGACATCAAGGGATGCTTATGATAGAAATATTTTTTAAAAATATTCCCTTTTGGTCCCTCAAAATATGACTGTCTCAACTGTGTTTTCAGAACTTTCATCAAGCCCGCAAGTCAAAAAATATGACATTCAAGCAATTTTTCCAAATTGATGATAAAAATGATTATGAGTGTCTTTAGAACTGTTATTTTTAATATAATACATATACATACACAAATCAATTAAAATATTTATCACCGACGTTGATTTCCACAGCGTGTTGCAACAGAAACAACTATTTTTACATTAAAAAAATGTATTTATTTATGTTCTTATTTATTTTATCTTCTACACTAACGTACTCTGATTTGAAAAGTGAATATGATTACATATAAGAGTACTTCCAATGGAGCCATTTTAGTAATAAGGCCTCAAGTATGTACATACTCAAATTTGAAAAATTCATGTTAATAAATATATCCTTTACTTTCTTGATTTCCCATAGCCATCATATCATGAAGTTCTTGAGTTTTTAAAACGACTTGTTGATGCAGACTAGAAGAAACCTCATTTTCTTCCATAACTTCTACAATTTTGGGATTTGAAAAATTTCCAATCTCAATATAAGTTTTCTACAATAGGGCATGTGAGATAGAATGGGTGGGAAGGGTAGGTAAATTTTGCAGTTCAACATTGTAAGCATGTTGTACTGGTTTATTATGGTGAGGGTGTGAAATTAGTTGAGTAGGAAATTATGTAGGGCATGAAGCATTTTGATGATGTAGTTGATTAGGTTGTGAGAAGGGTTTTGATAGACAAGCAAGATGTTGTTGAAAAACTAGAAAAGAATATGGATGATGAGTTTCTACTACAAGATGTGGGAGAGTATCCATGTAAACATAACATGAACCATGCAAAAATTGTAAACAAGATTGGTGATGGTTATATTGAGATTAAAATGGTTTCCCTAACACAGGAGTATTCCATAATGGATTATCCAAGAAAGAAAATGGAGAGTAAGTGTCCTGAACCATACATGTAGGCCATGGTTTCCATGGTTTTGACCTTGTTGCAGCTTCCCCATGTTGAAAATAATACTGAGAGGGGGGGTGAATCAATATTATCAGGTCAAATAATTTTTTATTCTCAAACTTATATATGCGCTACTTCAGATATGGAAACTAGCGTATACACGCAACAGTGTCTATAACAACTAGCATATAACCAGTAAACTTAAGATTTAATTAATCCATTTGATCTTTAATCAGTCATCAGAACTTCATTAACCATAAGAACAATAAACATGTGCAGTAAACAGAACAGATCATCACACATATGAACACAAGATATAAGGTGGAAACCCAATGTGGGTGAAAACCACCTGCTACAATGATTCTCTATATTCTTGTTAATAAGAAACTTCTTTTTACAATATTTATGTACTGGTGCAGTCTAATACCAATATGTAGGGTTCTACCTGCAAAAGGCTACAACGTTCTCTCATTCTTCAGCTTCTCCTGGAAGGGAGCTACAACCCCATTAGCTTTTGTACTAGCTGATGTACTAGTACATAGGTGCTGACCTACAAAAGGCTACAACCTTCTCTTTTCTTCCAGGGACC
>APFE030833656.1:0-10595 GCA_000404065.3 Pinus taeda
CTTCAACTTTGTTGACCACCTCATATTTCATATGAGAACATATTATGTTGATTTCATCTAGTTAATGTGTGAACCATGCCTTCATGCATCCTTCCAAAGGAGGATATCTTTTCTTTTCATTATGCTCATGAGGTAGAGCATTTTTCTTGTTTCCTGCAACTATATGAATTGACTCAATTTTATTAAATAAAAGCATACATACCTCATCTTCTTTCCTTTTAGTTCATATAGACTTCCTTCAGCAACTTCCATGATAGAAACAACTTCAATCACCTTAACCTGCTTCACTTATTTTGTCATCATACCATCATTCCGTGAATCCCCATACAAGGTGGAGTTCTCAGTGAGACACTTGATTATTTTAATAGGTGAACCTTCCAATGAAGATTCAAACATAGGAGCTTCATCATCCTTGTCCAACAATCCTCATCTTGGATGATACATGATGAGATTTGTACTAGATGATGTTCTTCTTCTCATAAGTACTACTTATGCTTCTAATGAGGTTACCAAGAGCTACATCCTTCTGTAGGTGAATTACATAGACTTCTATTTCAACTATATTTCATGATTCTCTAAGATTATTTCTTTCTTTCAATTGTATGCTTCTATGATGTTATGATGCATCTATCCTAATGGATATAGAACATAAAACTTGAAGATAGAAACTTGAAAATAATTGGGTGATAAAGGCTATCTCAATAATAGTAGAGATATTTTACTTCCTCCTTCTTGGATTTCTTCTTTTGAGTTTCCTTCACTTCTTTATTGATGTGGGCTTCTTATCTTCCTATTTTGTTGTTGTCTTCTTGACCTTAGTAAAATCTCTCTTGTAGTTCCCATATTCTTGACATCCATAGCATCAAACATTTGCCATATTTTTCTTTCTTTCTTGAGGACCAAATTTCCCAAGTTTCCCTTTTCCTTTTGTCATAGAAGCATATGCTTGAGTTTTCTCATTTAATCCTACATCCAATTTCGCCTTCAACTTAGTTTCTTCAATTTTGCATTGTTACCACATACCATTGAATGTAGTAACTTCCTTATTCTCATAGATACTTTATGTGAAGTTGCCCCATTCTTCTGGTAGTGCATTGATGACTATGGTAGTCATGCCTTTGTCATACATTATCTCTCCCAATTCTTGTAGTTGATCTCGTATTTCAAATATCCTCATAAAGTATGAGGTTATAACTTATTCTTTTGATAACTTCATCTTGTATAGTTCTTGTCTTAACGAGATTAGTTCTCATGCAGTGCTTATGGAGAAAAAATCTACAATTTTGTCATATATTTATTTTTATTTTTCTAATTTTGATACATACGGAATGAGGGGATGCTTGACAGATTCTATGAGAATGCTTTAAACCCTTTCTTCCCCTTTCATATAACTTGAAAGTGCTTGATCATATTCCTTTGAAGGTTTGGTGATTCATACCTTAACATGTTCCATGATCCCATTCTCTACGAGGTTCAAATCTATCCTTTTCTTCCATGAAATAAAGGTTGAAGCCCCAACGAGTTTGTTGTTTTCTACGCAAAAATACATTTTGATAGATTTAAATGTAGACATAAATATATTTACTTTTGAAGATTCTCCTTCAAACAAATACCTTTTTAATTTTATGGTTGTATAGATAATAGAAAACTTCTTCTTGATGAAGATGATTTTCTTCAAAAGTGATCCTTAAATCCAAAGACAGGGAGATCACCTTGATTCTTTTGATGATGCCAACATCTCCATTCTTCTTACTTACCTTGGATGAGTACACTCTGAGATCCTTCGATTTTATGATTTCTTCAATTCAAGTAGAGTTAGGGTATTTTCAGGTCTCCTTCCTTGTGATCATGATTTGAGTGAGTATTACATGAATTATTTAACTATGGACTTCTTCTTTGATCAATCTAGGGTTTTGACACTTCCTTCAAGATGATGATGTAGCCTTTGTCTTCAAAATCCCTTGGAGATGAGATGATATTCTTTACTATTTGATTCCATTGATATCCTTCTAGAAACTTGATCTTTGAGAACTAGAGTGTCCCTTATTGAGCTTCCCTTCATTGACTTGTTACCTTATCTATGAAGCCATGTTGAGAAATCTAGGACAGGAGATGTGGTGATTTCTCTAGTAATGATAACTGCTTGTGAGCACTTTTTACTTCTCCTAAATAGTTTCTTCTATAGATTGATAATTATTGTGTTTTTTTCATCAAACAACTATCAAAATATAAACAATAATGAGACAAGGGACACAAGATATTGGCAATCAGCCAAGGCCAAAAACCTCTCCAATCTTGAGAGGAAAACACACCAAATTATTCGTCTTATAGAACCTTCAATTTATGAAATACAAGACCAAGACCCATTGCCTATTAAGCTCTCCAAGACCAAGTCAGAAGACCTTTTGAAAAGCTCCTTCTTCTCTACCAAGTCAATGTTTGTCAAAGTGACTTCTTATACTTCTAATCTCAGCTTCTCTAAAATTTAGGTTCTCTTCATAGTACTGAAATCTTTGGCCTACTTGAAACCACTGCAATTTCACATGTGTGGGATGATTGGAGGAATTTGATGAGGCTATTATTCTTCTCTTGACTTGGGGACTTCCTCTTGTGATCTAGGCTAGTAAATATACCCTTCACTTGGACTAGATTTCAAAATAATACTTGTATTGCTCGGGGTTACATAGTTGTTATTCATATGAGAATTATGGATGATAGTGGATGACTTTTTGATGATGCATATAGTTTATATAGATGGTGATCTTTATAAGGACAAGGAGAAGAACAAAGCTTGAGTAGACAACTTCATGATGATAAGAGTCACTCATTTATTTGATGTGACTATCATTATGCCTTCAAAGATGTATAAAGTTCATATGGTGTAGTTATGGTGCAGGATTCACATAGTTCTTGGTTCTCACATGATATATTGGTTGAGGATTGTTGATCTTGATGGTATGAAGAAAGCTTGACAAATGACTATGAGCTCATGGTTTGCTAGATACATATTTCTATCTCTTTGATGGATACACATTATACTAGATACATGGATTATTAGTTAAGTTGCATATTGATAAATATTGTTCGCTGACCAAGAGAATGGTGCTATTGCAGATCACATGAAGACATACCCATTTGAAGACATGGATATTCATAGACATCACTTACTTAGTCACATAATGATGATGCCTTCTTAATTTATGATGATAGGTTTGATACTCACATATGTTGATTATCGTGGTTGATGCTTATCAGATGTGGGATGTTTCCCAGTGATGATACATGGTTGATATATTGAGGTTTCTTATGGAAAGATCATGCAGTTCTTGTTGATGATGTTATGATCATAGATAATGACTGTGGTGTTTTCACATACATATGATATGATGTGGATGATTTTTTGTTACTTCTTGGAGATATGACATATGATTAGTAGATTCTAGAAGGTTATGATAAGCCTCTTTATACTAAGGAAACAGATCGAGTTGATCTCAATGAGATCAAGAGGATGAGTTGAAACCTATATGCGGCATACTTTGTGACAGGTTGACGATATTACATTGTCATATCTTGGGAATTGATGATGGACATATATAGGTTGTTGGTCTGGATGTTGTTGACAGATGCTTATGGTGTAGATCATATGTGGTGTATGATAGTTGTTGATGACTATCATGGTCTTGTTTAGATCTCTGGTCTTTGTTATAAATGTTATTTTATGTAAAGGTCATATAAAGGCCCATGATGTAATAATATGTCTCTGTCTGTCATACTCTTTTAATGAGTCCTCTTTGGTCATATATGATATAATTTGTACCCCCACTATGCATGGGAAGGATGATTAATAATTTCTATATTTCAGTCATGTATAAACAATTGGTATATCCTGACTTGGTTGGGAGATTGATGTATGTATGATTCATTGGTGATAGGAAGGTCATACTCACATAGTTGGGTTATGTAGTCATGTTATTCGTTTGGAAAGTATTCTTTTGCAGACTTTGCATGTGCTGAGGGGGAGCATGGACAGTATAGTGCATCTCATCATGTACAAAGGGGGATTTTAATAAGAGAATTCAACATGTGCATAGGGGGATCATGATCAATGTTCATATTCAGATGTTCAGATATGAAAGTATTCATATTGCTCAGTGCTTTACACTCGATATTGAAGGGGGAGAGTATCTTGGTCTAGCCTTTGCCCTTGATGTCAAAGGGGGAGAGTATTTTGGTGTTTCTTGTTATCTCTAACAACTTCTACATCTCGCATTAATCAACACCAACATGGTTTCCATCAAGTCCAAAGGGGGATATTGTTGGCATTATGATACATGTGTTGTACTTGGTGGCAACCCCACTTGCAGCAGAAAAACTCACTTGTATATGGTAACTAGATGAAACTATAGGAGAGATATCCGATGTCACAGAATGCATGGTAGTTGAGTTTACATATGTGACAAAATGTAGGGCAGTCCAAAGGAATCAGTTCAAAAGTAATGTACAATGGAAAATCACATTATAATAGGTCTATTCAGAGGGAATAAAGTAATGGTACCAAATAATAGGATGAAGGAACAAAGGATTACAAATCAGAATAAAAAATTTGAAGAAAAATGACATTTTCAGGTATGTTAAGTTGTATAAGTGGGTTCACTGTACAAAAATAGCATGTACAAGTAACTTGACTATATAAAAAGGGTGTATACATATACACGCACTTTCATAGAAGAAAAAGTGCGTATGGGATGAGAAATTTAGGAAATTAAGGTGAAAGAATACCAAGGGTCAATACCATCGTATTAGCCCACAATATTTAGCGGAGTAATGGTTATTTGATCATGTCTAAGAACACCATAGGCTCTAAGTGTTTTTTTATCCGAGGTATTGAGAAAGGCTAAAACTATATAAGGAGGAGAAGATGAAAGGGCTAGGTGAATAAGTAATGAATATCCTATGAAGTGTTAGATCAAAATCAAATATGCATGTTATGGGTTTCTGATGCTTTTCTTCATCTGAAGTAAGTATGCACATGAGTGTTTGATGATGGATGAGATCTAACGATGGATCGAGATCATAATGACTTATCATTATGTGATCTGATAATGGATAGGCTAGATCTGATTACTAACATACACTTTATCCTTTATATGTGATGATCTGGGTATGTCTGAAGTCTAGAATTACAACGGAGTTATAAGTAAGTATTTGTAGATCTATACACTGGTTCGTTTTGGTGAAGGTGAATGTACACACTAGTTCAGCTCTTCCATGTAGCGTATGCAAAAGAAAAGCTTGATGTTCAGAGAGGACTGATCTATTAGATCAGTGCTCCTATTTTACTAATGTCTATCAATGAAGTCTTCTTAGATCTGAAAGTAAAACTGAATGCATAAAGAGTTTGTGTTTGATTGAGTAAGAAGGGAGATCCTTGCTGCTATCTATTTAGAACTCTGTAAATTGATAGTAGATCTTTAGAATGTAACTAATTGGTACAGTTTTTGGTTCAAACGTTTTATGATTCAATATCTTTAGAGATATATGCAAGGCTAAAGGAAGTTATGCATACACGCAGGTTGGCTTCATTAAAGTAGCGTATACATTCTAACATATGACTTTTGAGGTTATAGTTGGTTCTGGTTGTTGATGTAGTGTTCTCAGTTCAGATCTATGTACTGGTTACAATGATCTTCTTATTCCAGTTGTTTGATCAAGTTTGAATGAATGATTGATTCAATTGTGTTAGAGATTCAGTGATTGTTTGATTCAGTATGTCAGAGGCTTTAGTGATTGTTTGATTCTATATGTCATAGGTTTTAGTTTGATTGATTGAGTTATGGTTGATTCAAATAATGATGATTTAGTTTTAGTGATTGGTTGATGTAGATGTATTTGATGGATGTATTGCAGTGGTGATTGATTTTGAGATTCAATGTCACTAATGGGTCCAGTATGAAAATTTCATGAAATGTGGCCTACATATTATGTTGTTGGTACCAGGAGTATCCGCTATGAAAATTTATGAAATATGGTCCCTAGAGGATATTGAGGGTTGGAGCCTTTAGTGAGGAAGTCAAAGCTTCCTGCCAGTAGTGGTTGGTGATTTGATCAGGGGGTTGGAGCTCCCTTTCAGTAGAAATTGGAGAACAAGTGAAGGTTGGAGCCTTCTATCGGCTAGCGCCTATGTACTAGTGAACATATCGGCTAGTACAAGAGGTAGGGGGTTGTATCTCCCTTCCAATAGAATCTGGAGAACGAGAGAAGGTTGTATCATTTTGTAGGTGGGTGCCTACGTATTGGTATGAGTCTGCACCAGTAGAAGATTGGAAACATATTTTCTTATTATTGAAAGAAGACAGAGATGACAACAGTAGGTTGTTTTCACCCACATTGGGTTTCCACCTTAGATCTTGGTGTTCATGTGTGTTCCTTATGTGTGATAGTTTATTCTCTTATTACTGCACATGGCTACTATTTAATGTTTAATAAAGTATTGATGCATTGAATAAAGATCCACATATGATGAATTAACTAAATCATAAGTTCACTGGATATACGCTAGTTGCCTTAAGAATAGTTGTGTGCAAACGCTAGTTACCTTCACTGAAGTACCACATATAAATATGATTATGGAAATGAAAATGTTACTGATTTGTAAATAATTATTCACCCCCCTCTCAGTATTATTTCCAACATTCTTCTCTACCAAGTCAATGTTTGTCAAAGTGAATTCTTGTACTTCTAATCTCCATTTCTCTAAAATTTAGCTTCTCTTCATAGTCGTGCAATCTTCGGCCTGTTTGAAACCACTACAATTTCACATGTGTGGAATGATTGGAGGAATTTGATGATGCTACTATTCTTCTCTTGACTTGTGGACTTCTGCTTGTGATCTCGGCCAGTAAATATACCCTTCACTTGGACAATATTTCAGATTCCTTGAGGTCTACAATACCTAACTACAGAAACCATAGTTGTAGTCACATGTGTGAGGCAGATGACCCAAAAAAAGTGTCAAAATGTTTCGATCTTCTTTCCTTTTCCTTCGTTAGATGAGAGGCTTTGTTTTACCCTTATCTCACACTTCTTCTTATATTATAGATGCTTGATGGATTCTCTCCCATGTGAGGTTGATTCCTTCCTTATATACTGAACTTCCCATGAAAACAAGTCGACTTGTCCTCATTCCTATGTTGACATCTCCTTCTAGAATGATCTTTATCTTCCTTTAGAAGGCTGACTTGTTTGAGTACTTGTGATAAGGTTCTAGAGGGTTTTTGACTCTTATAATGACTCAAATAAATTCTGTTTTAAGATATGTAAAATGCCCAAATGGGTCTTCAATATATGACAATGACTCAATTGAATTTATGACTTAGTGACTAATCTTAATATCTCACAATGGGAGCTTGATCTATGAAATTCCTTTAGCATGAAACCCATGACTCAAGAATAACATAAAAATAATATTATTTTTGGTCTTCTTATTAATTACATAAAATCATGATTACACATGTCATTATGAATACCGAACCTAGTTACATATTTCAATAGGAAATAGGATCTTCCCTATTCTTTAGGAGAAAGAATCACCCAAGGAACTAGGAGGAAGCAAAAGGATTCTTTTGGCTAAGTATTAGCTAGAGTAGACTTAGGAGGAGATCAATATTATAATACTGATTGAGCTGTAAGCATTGAAGCAGTGATTGTAATATATCATAGTTCTCATTTGATATTGTTGACACCTAATCCTCATGATTGGGTGAATATAATGTAAATAGATAAATAAGTAATATGAACAGTCATCAGGAGATCAAGTGAATAGTCTCTCCCTCATGTATTTAATGAATACCTACCCGAAGGAATACACACGAATCAATTTTGGTTGAGGAGTTACTTCCAGGTTTGACATGGTATCAAAGCCAGCAACCAAAATAGTTGTAACTCCTATCTACCTACTGCTCTCTATCCACTGTCTACTGCACTCTCTTCCCCTCTATAGTAGTTGTTGTGTGTTGTACGCTGGTCTGTTGGCTGAATGTTGCTCATTACAATGTTGGCCTGACATGTGTTGAACTATCTTGATGAATTATTTGGCTCTTCATATCTAAAACCATTATGAATGTTGCTCGTTGATGCTGCTCCATATCTAAAACCTTTTTTGCTCCTTCGGAGCTCACACAAATGATAGAGAAACCCTAGTCTCATGGATTCTTGATTGAAATCTGCACAACCTATATTCAATCTTAGCACATTCATTGAGCTGCCATAGGTTTCTTGGAACTCTTTGTTCCGTGGCTCTTACGAGTTTCAAAGTTTTTTGTTTGATTGTATTTTGAGAGTTTTTCTTTTCTTTGAGGGTTTTTTTTTCTTGTTTTTGTCCCCTTATTCTTTCAAGACATCTCTGAATGATGCACAACCCTCCACGCTATTGCTTGGATATCCACACACGCTATTTTGAACCAGAACCTTAATCTGGTGTAAACGCTGGTGTTTGTGATCTGCTACGTTGAACTTTTGGGTGGCGATTCTTCACATTGATAAGATTGTCTTTTTGTCCATCGATTAAGAGCAGAGTTGTGCATGAACTTTCTAAGTTTTTAGATTTTTCCAGATAGATAAATAGCACTGTGGGCTATGAAGCTGTGCTTGAACTTCCAACCACATGCGCCACACTTGGTCCACGCATCAATGTCAGCACCACGCTCATCACCACGTTGAATGTCCACCAGAGGAAGCAGAGGAGTGGCTGCATGAAAATTCGGGCCTAACAATGATGCATCCAGCTACTTTATAGACAACATTTTTTCATAAACTGTCGACTCCCCCTGTATTTTTTTGCAATATGGTTTAATACATATTAGAAAAGTTGTTAGTGTATGTTGATATTGTGCAAAAGTTGAAGATTACAAGATTGGTGTCAGATTTACAAAACCCATGTGCATTTGATTTCATGTAGTATTAGGTTCATGAGCTATGGTGTAGTTAATGTGATGGCATCAAGACTAGAATGGCTTCCACGCACTAGCATCATCTACCCCTCAAATATTTGGGAATCGAGTTATATAAATTTAAGTGTAATTATCTATTTTTGGTACGCTGACTACATATTGGTATATGAGGAAGAGATTTGAAATCTTTTGAGAATGCCTAGATGATCTATGTTTTATATTTTCATTAAAGACAAAGATAGTACATGCAGAGAATGCCCTTTTCAAAGGTAATTTAAAAAAAAAAAATTACCACTAGAAGTAGAATTTTACTGTATATTGGTAGAAGTATTTTTCTATTAGCAGAAGTAATTTTTTTTACAGAATGCATTCAATCATATCCATGGTGGGAATATTTCTCACCGGCAAGGAGAACTATCCTAAATGGTCCCAGATGATAAAGCACACCCTCATTTTTAATGAGTTGTGGAAAGGAGTGTGTGTTAGAGACGGAGACAATGAACCAGTACAGCCTACCTCAGACAAAGAGCTCGTCATTTGGGAAAACAAGAACAACAAAGCTTATGCATTAATCATATCATTCGTAAACGAAGAGGTGAGTCACCATATTTCATCATATTCAACTACCTTTGAAGCCTTAAGCAAGCTAAAAGAACTCTATGACTCACATTCTGCACTTGAAGTTGTTCACTCTTGAACTGCAAAATAATGATCCTCTTGCTCTTGCATCTGAAGTAAAGTCTATAATGCATGATATCAAATCCACTAAGGTTGAATTGGATATTACTCTTATCTCTTTTCTCAATGCACTTTATCCTACTTACTCCAATTATCTTGAGTCATTGCAAGTAAATGGAAATATCAAAGATATCACCTTTGACTCTCTTGTGAAAAAGTTTGTTGAAAGAGAGAAATATTTTGGAAAGAAGATAGCCCCTGGATCTTCTAAATAGGTTGTGTGCCTCGCTCATAAAAAAGAGCATCCTACTCAAGATCTTCAAGAGGAAGAGGTGGTCAAAGAAGAAGAGGATGATATTTCAAAGGCAAGGGGGCAGACACTCTGAAGGAGAAAAGGCAAATTTTCACTTCATTCACTGCAAAAGAAATGGATCACATGATGCCTGTACATGAAGGCTACCATGCGACAAAATTGAGCAAAGAAGAAACCAATAGAAAGGTAAAACTGATGATACAGACAAAGGTAAAGCACCTGAATCCGTTCACTATGTTGTGGCACAATGTAATATTGGAGTAAATGAAGATTTATTTAATGCTTCACTTGCTTCTTGGAAAAATGATTGGTTGCTTGATTAGGAGCAACCTGCCACATGACTCAATAGAAAATATTTTTTTGAAGAATTTACTAATAATGTCGACGGAGCAATATACTCTGCAGACCAATCAAAAATCAAGCCATCAGGGCTTGGCACAATCAAGCTTAAACTGCCTGGTTTTCCAGACTTTCTTCTGCATCATGTTCTATATCTCCCATATCCCAAGAGAAACTTGTTTTCCTTGGTTCACATCTGCCAGCAAGGTCACTCCATTCATATGTTTGATGGCAAGCTTGAGGTGAGAAAAGCATCTAACCACTCACTTGTCATAAGGGGAATAGAAGAAGAAAGCCTTCTCAGGCTGCAAGGAACC